>JBAGKO010000011.1:13252335-13269550 GCA_037177275.1 Acacia concinna | reverse complement strand
GAGAATCATTAAGATGAAGAGACTTAAGATCTAAATAGAAATTCTACTCCCCTGGTTATTACGTAAGCTCCAACCTTCCATCACCGAGAGGCTAGGGTTTAGCCTCTCATGGCTTTAGATCTCCAGCTATCACATTCGATCTTCAACTCCATGAGAGATTAGGTTAGAATTTGGTGGCTATATGGTTAGGGTTTGGAATTTTCATTGATTTAGAGTTTGATGTCTTTTCTGTCTGTCATTTCCCATATGTAGAAATTTCCAACCACGGACTTCTACTTTCCAGCATCTTCAGCAGTGTATTTGAGAGCAAGTTATCCCCATATTTCATTTGACTTTTTGTAGACATGGTAAAAATCAAAAAAATCATTAGATAAAGTAGTAATGAGAGTGTGTCTGCAAACCTTATTAGCATAGGCCAAAGCATTCTTATGGACTTGGTCAGCATCTTGTGGAGGAGCAGACTGTGTGAGTGCATCTGCCATACCATGCATGTCAAGAACAGTGTAAACATGTTCCTGCCAGCGTCTGAAATTCTTCCCATCAAAGTGCTCTATTTTGGAGATGTCAAGAAACTGTCTTGGCATAGGCATAGCCATCAGAACAGTAGCGGCAGTAATGTTACTCAAACCAGAAGCAACAATATTGTTCGCATTGGTAACGACGGTTGGAATAAAAGCCATGGTAGCTCTTAAGATTGTTGGCGCAATTCCTAAAAGCAAGGTGATAAATTTGAGTCACTTCCACTGACGCTACCCTTAAGAGTTATCCCATCACTGTCGACTGATCAAAAACGGCACTCCCCAGGATAAAACAGATCCTTCCTGTGACATAGGGTAAGTAGAACAACAAAACAGTAATAGCAAAGCAGTAAGGCAACAAAACAGCAAAAGCAGAGAGAACACAGACGAGGGAGAAAGTATGCTCGGGGTTTTAGAGCTGGGATGCCTGAACCTGTTGCATGTAGAGAGAGAATTAAACCTATTAATGGTAATGAATCCTCAGTTATAGACATTCACCATTAACATCGTCCATTCTGAACGTTGAAGGAGCATCCATCTTGAATGTTGATGTGTTTCGGTTATAGAACATAGAGGCACAATGAAAGAAACAGCTTGAACAAAATAAAATATAGTTTATTGCCTTTGTAACCGAAACTTGAAGAGTTCAAACTCAAATGTCCTCAAAACCCGTTTTTCCGGTAAACAATTTTCATAAAAATAAATTTTAGGAATTTCTAAAAAATATTTTGACCAAAATGCCCAGTCCATATTTAACTCACGCTGGGGGGATCGACGGATTTCAACTTCGCCTACCCATTGGAGGCCCAATGTTGCCTTTGAAACCTTAACTTAGAAGCAATTTTCATAAAATAAATTTTAGGAATTTCCAAAAAATATTTTGACAAAAATGCCCAATCCATATTTAGCTCATGTGCAGTGATAATTGATGGAAATGCCTAATCTATATTTAACTCGTGCATAAGGGGGAAATCGACGAATTTCAACTACTCTTGCCTATTGAAGGCCAAGTGTTGTGTGCACAAGTCCACCTCTCCACTTGGACCCTTTACAAGCCCATCACCATAAGAAGCATTATATACTCTTGTTCTCTCTTTCTCCCAAACAATGTGGGACTATTGTTCTCTTAGACACACACACATGTTCCAACACTTTGTGCCATGGCTGTCGGATGAAGCAAACGTTAATTTGCTTCATTGATTTTCTTTGTTTATGCAGTTTTTTCTTGGATTAGTTAGACTTTTTTGTTTCATTTTGTTTTTGTCCTTGTTAACAAAGCTACGTTTAAATTATTTTTTTTCTTTGGTAGAGGAACGAGTTTTGTGCTTATATTCGGTAGAAGATATTGTCAAAAGTAGGGTGAGTGTATTATTACGGCTGCAGGCCAAAATATTAGAGAGACCACTAATTAATAAGCTTTCTTTTATTTTAAGGTTTGAACTTTTTTACGTTCTCTAGTCCTGATTATAGTAAGTCCATTTTTAGAAGATGTTGTTTTTTTCCGAAATATTAGTCCACTTAATGAATGTTGTTAAATTTCACCCTTATTTAATTCTTTTGGGAAAGAAAGAAAGATAAGAGAGGTGTGAGAAACGTGATTTGTAAATGTAAGGAGAGAGAATAATTTAGTAAGGATAAACTTTGAAAAACTTTAGCCATATTTGATGATTCAACTAATAATTATTGACATGAGAATTATTTAAAATGGACTTTTAATAAGGACCAAAATGGCACAAAGATTCTTCCTTAAAGGTGATTCAAATTTGAAGGGCATAGGATTCCAGCCGTTTTTCAATTTATCAATAATACTCCCTCTGGATTACAGTATAAATTACTTCAATTATTTTAAATTGAAAGAAATTTCTAATTTTACACATATTAAATGAGATTTTGACGCAGATAGAGAGAGCATATGCATTGAGTCATGTTAAAATATTAATTCCAGGAAAAATTAACAAATAAACACTAATTGCTTTTAAAGTGACTTATACTCCTATGTTGCTATATATAGGATAAAGAAATAAGAAAAATTTTGGTCTTATTCACAAGGTAGAGAGATAAGTTTTATACCAATCTATAAGTTTACCATTTATTTATTGTCATAATGACTTTGTTCTTAACTAAGGGTAAAGTTGAAAAATTGTTGAATACTCCCTTCAGTCCTAATTATAAGAGCCAATTAATTTTTTTTGGATAATATTAAGAAAACTAATGACATTACTTTAAAACATTAAAATTTATCGTTTTTCTTCTAACTATTTTGTTTGACTTATGAACTAATATATAATATATAAAACGTAACATATTATATTATCAAATAATTTATTTTGCTTCCTTAACTTCTCCAACAAAAGTCAATGTGCCTTATAATTAAAATCAAAAGGAGTATTATGCAGATTAAGGCTTTTTTTAATTTGTATGAAAAATGTTGTAACGGAGTGCATTATATATAGGATTAGGAGTATTGTGAACCACATCAAATGACTTATATTATGAACTGATGGGGGTAGTAGTAATACCAAGGTCATTGAACTAGTTGGAGTATGTTAGTGAATCAAATCGGAGTTAAATCGAGGCTAAAACAGTAAAAAAAGGAAAATTTTAGAGTTATCAATATGAATTTTTAAAGAAAAGTAAAAAAATATTTAAAAATAAATAAATAAAGTTTAACCCAAATTGACTCCTAAACTTGACCGATTTAATGATCGGATGGCAGTTTTCGAGCTAGTCCATGTTCCAAAACAATGCTACTACACAGAAAGTTTGGGAGAAAAAAAATGCACGGAAAGTTGGTGTAGTACAGCATTAATTTCGAATGTGACTTATATTATGGACAGTTATGGAGCAAGCTTTGGTGGGACCTGGGGTCGATTAAAGACGGCTCTTGAATATAATGTGACAGTGGTGTCAGGTGCTACATTCGACGTACTCCGTTAATTTTTATGTGCTGCATTTTCGTTTGTAAGGTTATATCACTATAAAAAAGATTTAACTTTCAAAGCGACCTTTTATTACCACTAGTCGTTGTTAATACGACTATAACTAATATTTATTAGTGGCGACAACCACTAAAAATATACTTTCAGGTTTAGTCAGCAAGCCAATCAGCAGAGGCTAGTCTAATTAATTATTAATGCCTCCTTTCTCTTCTCTCTCTTTCCCTTTCCCCTTCCGGTTTCACATCACTCTCACACACGCGCTCACCCATATATATTCTCCTTTAATTACCTATAAATCCTTGTCTTGGTGATTTGTTAATCACAAGTTGAGTGGTGAGAATGATGGAAGAGAAAACAATGAAGCCTTACAACGGGAAACATAAGATACTGCTTGTGGATGAAGTAGATTTCTCCTTCTCACTATGCTTAGCAAAGGCTTTAGGTTCTGCATCTAACATGGTTGCCACGTCTTTCAACCCCAAAGGTATCTATCTCATATCACCCCAAATTAATTTTAATTATGAAAACCCTCGATAGGTTCTTTGTTAAGTTTCTTTAAACGATATGATGTGATGTGAGTACTATTTCAGATGCATCAACAAGAAACTACTCAGGAGCCAGAGACAACATGCTTCGACTGGAGAAACTAGGCTGCACTATTCTGCATGAAGTTGACACTCGCACACTAAGCGAACAGCCCATTCTCCAACGCAAGCTTTTTGATCGAATTGTATTCGACTTTGACGTCGCTGGATCCTTCCTTCAAAAGCCCGAAACCTGCAAAACCGAGTAAATAATGACGCGACTGAATTCTTAAGTAGCTAGTTTTTGTTCAGTACGTAATGGCATTGGTACAATTTCAGGCCATAAAAGCAAATTCTGAGAGAGTTTATGAAGAGTAGTAGAGAAATGGTTAATGAAGAGGATGGAAAAATTTACGTGACACTGAAGACGGCAAATCCATTCAGTAAGCGGATAATAGAGGAGACATCTGAGGAAGTTGGATTATATTTGTTTAAGGAAGTCCCATTCTATTTATGGGATTATGAAGGTGGTTCTGGTGGTAGAAAATGTGACGACGACGTTGGCTTCCAGGAAGTCCCATTTTATTATGAAGGTGGTTCTGGTGGTAGAAAATGTGACGACGACGTTGGCTTCCTCAGCACTATCATATTCATGAAAGAGCTTCCTTCCTGTTTCTTCCAGGTTAACAAGCAAGCAAGCACTCTTTTGAAATGGAGAACAATGCTTTTCATGCGGATAAGATTACAAGAATTCTCATGAAATGCATGTAAGCTCAACAATTCCCAAAATCTACTAAGCTTACCCAGAAATTTGGACGCACTTAGTAATTAATACACATTATAATATATTTAGTTTTAAAATAATACTATGATATTTATTAGAATTCTATTAAAGGGAGTATATTTTAAATTCCCAAAAAATTTAATAGTATTATTTAATCATCCTAAATTTTGTTTTATTTTATTATATTATATAAATTTTATTGTTTTAAAATAATATAATTAGCTTTTTTAGGATTCTTAAAAAAATTAACTAACTATTATAATTAGTACTGGAGGAGTGCTACAAGTACAACTAAAAATCAAAATGTTGGTTAAGTGTGAGAAAATGAGTGTAGTTATTAATATAGATATCCATGTATTGCATGCGGAGGTAAAAATGAAATGAAACGGTTAAAATTTAAGAAAGTGAGAAAACGTAACGTATATTCATGCATTTTTTCCAATTTTAATTAGGGAAAATTCTAAAAAAAGATAAGGGAAATAGAAAAATTTTAATTCAGAGTAGCGAAATAGGGAAATTTCAAATAAGTCTTTTTGTACTTTATTCTAGCGTAATTACGAAAATGTCACTGAATTTTTAACAATACAAGTATCGTGATTCACAACAAGAATATCTCAATTAACAACATCAGCACAAACAATATACGTAGTACCTAAATGCTTCTGGTGTTGTTAATTTAGATACTCGTGTTGTTAAAAATTTAGTGGCATTTTCATAATTACGCAAAAAAAATACAAAAAAAATTGATTTGGGATTTCCCTATTTCACTGTACTGAATTGAGATTTCTCTATTTCCCTTGTGTATTTTTTTTGAGATTTTCCCTTTTAATTACCCTCATTAATTAGATGTCCCTCCCATCACTTTTTCCAACTCATTCCCTTTACTCATCCCACTCACTTTTTTTTTTATATAAATAAAGGCATTTTTGGAAAAATAAGTTGCATTTTTTTTACATATTTATTGTTTTAACTAATTTTTTTATCTATGTAATCTAGTTATTATTTATATCTTATAAAACGAAACGAGGAAATACTATATATGGCCTTCCTATGCCAAAAAGTGCAAATTATATATAGAAACGAATGGAGTACATATTCCCTATCCCCTCGTTGGAAAGTGAGAAAAAGGACCTATTTTGAATAGAACAAATAATGTTACACTTCTGGCAAAAGAACAAACAAACAAACAAATAATGTTACACAAATTCTTATAAAATGACTTAAATTCATGAGCACAAAACATAGAGGGGAAGGAACATGCTCTCTAAGAAAACCTCTTTTTTTTTAATACAATGTAAGGAAAAAAAATCAATTTGATCGAATCATCAAGTAAATATTTTAATTTGCTCAGGCTACATGGCATGCATTGGCCCGCCAGAAGCCCGTTTCAACAAATCACGTAGAGTTCAATTCCTGTCCTTCTCCCTTTGTTAACGAAATTATTGTTACGGATACACATTCTATGTTCTTTCTTTTATATATCCTATACAAATGCTCAAGCAAAGCATTTCAAATTTACAATGGAAATCCTTTGACTAAAAAAAAAACTTACAATGGAAATTACAATCGACCATCATAATTAGATTGTAATAACTAATAAGTTGGAAGCTCCACAATTCCCAAAATATATGCAAATGAGATTAGACTTATCCAGAAAATTGATGATGCGGATCGGATAAGATTCCGAGGGTACTCTTGATACATCGTTCCCAAAATCTTCTAATTAAACTTACACTGAAATTCGGTGAGTCCAAGGCACTAAATAATTAATTGACATTATCTAATTGCTGTGTCCTTCCAGTGTTTGTATGAATATTCATGGCCTCATTCTCCTTTAAATTACCTATACACAGTACATGCACACTAGTCTCTGGATGATAAGTTAAATCAAATCAAATTTGAGTGGTGAGGGTCGATGGAAGAGAGGATGATAAAGCATTACAGCAGCAAGCATAAGATACTGCTTGTAGGTGAAGGAGACTTCTCCTTCTCACTATGCTTGGCTAAGGCTTTTGGTTCTGCCTTCAACATGGTTGCCACCTCTCTCGACTCCAAATGTATATATCTTATTTCTGTTCAATAATTTTATTTTATTTTAATGTGAAAACCCTTATATATATATATATAGGAATAGTTTATAGGTTATTGTTAAGTTGATCGATCTTGACGATGAAGTAAAGATTTCAGGTACATTGACAAGGAACTACTCAAGAGCCCTAGACAACTTGAATGAACTGGATAACCTAGGCTGCACTATTCTTCATGAAGTTGACGCGCACACAATGAGCCAACATGCTTTTCTCAAAGACAAGCTTTTTGATCGAATCGTCTTCAACTTCCCCCACGCTGGATTCCATTTATCAGAGCTGTCTTCTAGAGGAATTGAGTAATTAATTTCTTCTATATTGTAAAACAAATGAAAAATAATTTAAAATCAAAGGAAAACTTGAAGGTGCATAATATATGATTTTTACTGAATATAACTAGTTTCATCTAATGGAATTCATTGAATTTCAGGTTACACAGGCATCTGGTGAGAGGATTTATGAAGAGTAGTATAGCAATGGTTAGTGCAAATAATGCAGAAATTCACATAACACACAAGATTACACATCCGTACTGTGAGTGGAAAATAGAGGAGATAGCTGATGAAGTTGGATTGTTCTTGGTGAAGGAAGTTCCATTTTATATATGCGATTATGAAGGTTACTGTAACAAGAAAGGATCTGGGAGCGAGTGCAACAAGACCTTCCCTATTGGAGAGTGCAGCACATTCAAATTCATGAAAAAGAAGGTAGACCCACTCAACACTTCACAGATACATTAATGATAGCTAGGATTTGAATATTTTGAATAGTAAGTAATACGAACCATTATACGACAAGTTTTGTGTGTGTGTGTGTGTGGGGTCTTTACCGATTACTTTGGTTCCATGTAAGAGACTGGTGCTGTACTTCTCTTAACTTCGAATCTCTCACTCATCACTCACAAGGTGTCAGATTTGAATATAGCTGACGAAGAAGTGAGGGTTTCACAAGTTTCATAAAGTACGAAATTCTCTTCAACAACGTAACTCTTTCCCTCAAAGCCAAGGGTTAAGACACTCACATGGTGTGAACGAAATATAATCTCTCATCGTTTGTGAGACTCGTATACCTTATTGTGAGGGATAGTATACCCTGTTAGAGGCTGGTAGAGAGGTTTGAGCAAACCTGGGTGTGAGGGGTAATACTAAACTAGTGGACTTTTTATTTTTGGCTTCATTAGATTATGTCGTTTCGTTTTATTTTGTCGCATTTTAGCACCCCTTAGCTTACTTGTTTCTGTGTTTGGTTAAGGCTTCCAATTTTCGCTACTTCGCTACTCCTTGTGTACGTCTCTGAAGGAGGGACATTTGAACATTTTGTCTATTTAAAATTACACATAAGAATATTATAGATTGCTCTAAAAGTGATCAAGTATAAAGTCAC
Source organism: Acacia concinna (assembly GCA_037177275.1). Lineage (NCBI taxonomy): Eukaryota > Viridiplantae > Streptophyta > Magnoliopsida > Fabales > Fabaceae > Acacia > Acacia concinna. The sequence goes on along the minus strand of JBAGKO010000011.1, from coordinate 13,261,315 downwards.
GAGTTGGTTGTGTTTTTTATAGACTGAGGGAAGATTGTGTAATTGAAAATAAATATTATAGGTCGAGTAAAGTATACGAACCAGCCGGAAAATTTGGACCGGACTTTGTTTTTTTTTTTTTGGCGTTCTTCTTCTTTTTTTTTTTTGTTTTGTTTTTGGCCTTCAAATTTCATTAGCCATTGTGAGTGCAAGGCTTGAATCCACGATTTTACTTGAGGAGCATATATAAAATCATATTACCTCCGGCTCTTAGTACAAGAGCCAGTAGTATTATTTGTTTAAATATAGTTTGTACTAAACTGCATAACTCAATTAATTTTGAGTTTGAATTCATAATCAATGGATCTATTCACTATTAGGTTTTTTATTTTAAATATAATTACAAAATCATATACTTACAGTGACGATGACTTTTTGTACCAGATACATGACGGTGACTGACACATAACAGAACAACTTTATCAACAAAACTTAGGTCAGCAGAAGAAAGCTAGATATATGTTAAGTAAGATTAATCTTAAATTCGACTTATAAATTAAACAAAAAAAAACATGTTCAAAGATATATCATCTATTTGGGGTACTAAGAGGTTTAATACTCGAATTTAAAAGCCATAAATATTATAATCCCTCCGATCCTAATTAATTATAAGATACCATTTATTTTTTTTTGTGTGGAGAAGTTAAGAAAAGAAAATAAGTTATTTAAATATATCATATATTATATTTTATTATATTATATATTAGTTTATAAGTCAAATAAAATAGTTTGAAGAAAAACGATAAATTTTAATTCTTTAAAGTAATGTAATTAATTTTTTTAGAATTATCTAAATAAGTCAATTAGATCTTATAATTAAAACCGAAAAGAGTAATATATAATTTTCAGGTTGGTGTGACTAAAATTTGAAAAGGTTCATGTGCATGCATGTATGGGGTCCTCGATGGATCAGTATACTAAATAACCAGAGTGTTTTTAGAACGTTAATTAAATAGAAATTGATTTTGCATTTTGTTAATTGGACAAGCAATTCTAATTTGTACAAGACTCGTAATGATTGATTAGACCTTTGTTAATTTTCCACGCATTTGTCGTGGAAGGCTCATGCTAGTGTATTTATTATCTTATCAAAACCGTACCCTAATACGGGGCCTCTAAATAATTGGAATAATATAATTCCCAGCTAAATTCTCACACGTATTTTATTATTTGAGGCGAGTGTGCGGTGCCTGAGGTTGCACCAATATATAATCCTCCCACCGGTCTTAAACATAAGATTAGTTAATTTTTTTTAGAGACTAAAGAAATTAAATAAAACTCTTTAATTATATACTCCCTCTGTTAAAAAATTCTAAGGAAGCTAATTATATAACTTTAATACATTAAAGTTTATTATTTTTCTTTAAATTATGTTGTTTGACTTATGAACTATAGAACACAACATATAATATTATTAAGTGATTTATTAAATTTCTTAGTATTTTCTTAAAATTCTCTAAAAAAAAATTAATAGGATCTTATAAATAGAAATGAAAGGAGTAATATATAGTGTATATATCATTATATTATCTCTAGCAAAAAATATATCATTATATTATATATCAGTTTATAAGTTAGATAAAATAGTTTGAAGAAAAACAACAAATTTAAATACTTTAAAGTAATGTAATTAGCTTTCTTAATATTCTTAAAAAAATCAATTGAATTTATATTAAGAACTGAAAGTAGTAGTTTGGTAGTGGAAATGGATAAAGTAAGAAATTTAAAATTGGAATTTTTAGTTATAATATAGGAAAAATTCCATTAAAATATCATATGAATTTGTAAAACCCAAAAAGGGCTATAAACATTTCAAAAAGACAATAAAATACCATGGACTAAATTGGGTTTTTCAAGTTGGCTGATGTGACACCTACTGACGCTAACATGAACAGTAACGGAAATAATAAGACTCATAATGTAAATAGCAAGACTCGTAATGGGGTAACAAGTTCATCTTGGTTTTGCATTTTAAATTGATGAATGTGTTTTGACATAATCAGTAGCAGAAATAACAAGATTCGTAATGGAAATAACAACACTTGTAATGAGATTAACAAGTTTGTTATGATAACTGTCTCTCTCTCTCTCTCCTTTGTTAGTAAGGGTTATCTGACACTGACACCTGCTAACACACAGTAACAAAGTAGATAGGGATATCTGATACTGACATGAATAGTAACATAAATAACAAGACTCGTAATGGAAATAACAAGACTTGTAATGAGATTAATAAGTTTGTCCTGATCACTGTCTCTCTCTCTCTATCTCCCCTCTATCAGATTTGTAAAACTCAATTTGGTCCATAGTACCTTAGTGTCTTTTTAAAATGTTAACAACTCTTTTTAGGTTTTAGAATTTTAGAAGGTATTATTGGAATTTTCCCTATAATATATTCAACTTTATCAAGAATATAGTTGTGAGTTGTGACTAATCGTTAACTTCAACATCAAAATTTATTATCAGGTCAAAAGAAGAAACATCAAAATTTATTACAAATCAATATAATAACCAATCAATTTACCATTAATAGATGTTTATTGATTGTTTTTTTTTTTCGATGATCAATGTTTATTGGTTCAAAGATCTAAATATCACATCTAACACAAAAATAAATAAATAAATAATAAAGGTGATATTCATAGACTTACATGAAAGTTGAAAGACTACGTAACATCGCAATTAATGGGTCATCTAGAACGATAAACCAGGGTTACTATATCAAAGGAGAAACAAGGGATCGAGCAGTACAAAATTTGGGTCGTTGAATATATTTTAAAGAAAATTTTAAAAAAAGACAGTCAAAATAGGAAAAAGATAAATCAGAACAACAAAATCGAAAATCTTAAATCAATCACTTTGTACCTTCTTTTTCTGTAATTACGAAAATGTTATTGAATTTTTAACAATATGAGTATCTTAATTAACAATAAGAGTATTTTAATTAACAACACCACAAGCATTTGGTAATACGTATTTACGTTGTGAATTGTTTGTGCTGTTGTTAATTGAGATACTCTTGTTATGAATTAAGATACTTGTTAAAAATCCAGTGGCACTTTTGTAATTACAGAAAAAGAAGGTACAAAGTGACTAATTTAAGATTTTCGATTTCGTTGTTTTAATTTGTCTTTTCCCTATTTGACTATCTTTTTTTTGGAATTTTCCCTAGATTTTATTTAAGAATTCATATGAAATACTCCATCTGGTCCTAATTATAACGACCCGTTAACTTTTTTAGGGAATCCTAAGAAAATCTTAAGAAAGATAATTATATTCTTTTACAACATTAAAATTTGTGATTTTTCTTCATATTATATTATTTGACTTATGAACTAATATATAATGTAATAAAACACAATATATGATATGATTAGATAATGTAATTAGCTTTCTTAAAATTTTTCTAGGATTCTCCAAAAAAAAGTCAACGTGCCTTTATATACTTAGGACCGGAGGGAGTAATTATTACTTTTAATTCTTTTAAAATATTAAGGATTTATTAATATTATTCGAAATCAATATTATTTGTATTTTTTTTATTTCATGGTGTTTTATAAAGTGTAATTTACGGTATTGCCATGTCGGCCAAAAATATTTATGGTATAGTTTTAAGAAATATTAACACTCACTTTAAAAAATGCTGCTAATAATTGATGACTTTTATCTTTTTTTACCGGAAATAACGTGTATCTTTAAAAATTATAATTTTAAATATTATTTAAACGATTGTATAACTGATGAATCACAAATTATATATATATATATATATCTATATATATAATCCCACCCTATTAGTATATTTTGACTCTAATTTTGGACTAAATTGAATTTATTAGATAATATATGAAGCATTAATCAAGAAAAAGAATATAAATTTGAATCAATCCTGAGATTCTTGGGTTTGAATTGTAATATTTTAGTTGTCGACCGTGTTATGATAGGTAATATTTTCAAAACTGTAAGACGATGATTTCATTTAGTTTTTGCAGGTCAAGGAAAAGCATATTATAAAATCCTATCGTACGAAATCAATTTTGAGAGTTTAAAGAAAATATAATGATTGAATTGGCAATTATAGGTATTAGAGAATGTATTATTTCTGTTTGATATTTAGTTAAATGGATTAATTCTGTTAGAGTTCTGTTAGAGACTTAGTTACAACTAACTACAAGTTGTAAGAGGGTTATAGCTGTCCACAAGAGTCAGAATGTAAACTCTATATATGAGACACTCAAACATCAATAGAAATTGAGATTTTGCAGCATATTATTTTTATTCGTTTACCGTAATAATTAGCATGGTATCAAAGCTCTTGCCATTACTGGCATAGCTTCGATCCTTAGCTAATCGTGCAGACACTGGCGTGGTCATATCTCCATCTACTGAATTGATAGATCACAAAACAATGTTGACATTTGCTGCTCAAGCTATATTTGACCTTGGCCTGAATGCTCAGAATTTCTCAAACAAAAAGATCAATGTCAAGCTTGATGACCACAACTATCTGATATGGAAACAAGTTTTTTTCATGGTAAAACAACACCGATTGTTCACGTTTCTGGATGGCTCAGTTGTGATTCCACCAAAGAAGATCCGCGACAAGTCCAACCGTGAAGTCAATAATCTTCCTTTCCTTGAATATGAATTGTCAACACCTCCCTCTAAAGTCTTTATTAGAGCTATCTAGTTGAGAAGGAATCACTCATATTCTTTAGAATCCTTAAATTCTCAAAGACTTTACTTAGTACTTTAAGATAATTAACACTTGTCATGGAATTGAGTTTTTCTAAACATTTTTAAAAATTCCATAACTAATTTACTTTAACTTTGAAAATAGTGGTTCGTAGCTTCAAAACTAAGCTCTTTTAATACCTTTCATAATAAAATAAAGACCCAAGCTTATCAGAGTCCTAATGGATCTGAATTTGATTAAAAACTTAATCTATTCATATAATTTTCGCAATGGATCCCAGAATTCTGATCCAACTTTAAAAAAATCATATCTTTTTATCTACACATCCAAATTTTACAAATTACCACATGATTTAAAGTTTAGGATGTGAATTATTATCATATAAAATATCCAAATATAATTCAAACGTTAATATACAGAATTTTGGAAATCAACAAAACATTCTACTACATGTATCCTTCTTTACTACACTCATATTTTCTATCATATGTGTAGTCTAGGCCCCTTTTTGGAGATTATATACATCTCAAAATATCAAAAAGATACATGTAATGTCTCTTATACTAGGGGCATGACATATTTATATAAGTACAAAATGCTTTATTAAATTCACCCTAGCTAAGCATCCATCAACTTCTCTCTTCTTTAGCTTCCACCGGTCACTATGCTCTTGCCCTTAAAAGAACTTGCCCTTACTATTTATCATGGAAGATGGGGGGTGAGATTTGGGGAAATCTCAATAGTAGCAAAATTCTTCATATAATCATGCAAGATCACAAACTAAGCATGCAAAACAAGCCATAGAGAACAACACCTTACAACACTATATCATCATTGATGCCCACACATCAAATAGATAATCTAGTCACTTGCTAGCTGGTGTGCATTCATAATTAAATGAACAATAAACTGGCACACATTATCATAACAAATAATCTCATGCAAGGCAAATTACATGTTCACATGCACAATCAACATGATAGCAAAAACAAACATGCAGCAATCAATACATAATCACATGAAGGAAAGAAGTTACTACCTTTTGCGCTTTCTTCCGATATACCTCTACCTTGTTTCTTTCTTTCATAATTCCTTTGCGGGCTTTGGCAAATATCAAAACCCATCATTATTTATGTATAGAAGCTTAGTTAATACATATATTAGGAGCTTAGTTACACTCTCTATAAACCGCAAACTTTGGGCATAATAATTAACCCTTAAATGTTTGCTATTTAATTTGATGTTCCTTCCTTCTCATGCTTTTCCTTATAACTTATTGGAACACTCAAATTTATATAAACTCAATTTCTCCTTGTTAAAATTGCACTGGCTGAAACAGGGAAACATTAAACAGTGGATTATAATCAGTTTCCACTTCCAATTTCAGCTCCAATATGCACCCATCAGCATATAACCTCATAACATCTATATTCATACTTAATATAGCATATGAACACTCTAGCTTCACATATTTTGAAAAATATTTCTATTGGCAGCACCCATCAATTGGAAACTTCCAGTTTTCGAAATCATGCCCCAATTTAAAAATTTAACATGCATGTGATGGTGTAGGAAACACAAGCTCAATTTCAACCTCTAGGCATGATTTCTACAACTTACTTTATATGTTCTTCACTTCCCCTCTCAAAATTTTAGTTCCCAGAAATGAACAATAATAGCCCCAATAAATTAAATGGACGTGTGTGTCTAGATATATATTTCATGACACAAACTTCCTGGCAACAATCAAATTTCCAAACTTCAGAATTGGTAATAATCAAGACAGAGGTGCATTCGGTTTCGGTTCTAGGCAAACCCATTAATCACAGTTTCAACCTTCTCCCTATAGCAGACCAATGCTTTCGATTAAACTGGCATATTCGGTTTTTCATTTCACAGACATTCTCAGTTCCAGCAGAAAAATTCAATTCCAAACACACATTCGGTTCAGTCATTCTTGGACAGAAGTGGATATTCAAAAAAGAACCAAGCATACACATTCGGCTTTCATCAGAGATTCTCATTCTTCGAACTAAAATCCAACATACATCTTTGATTTAAATCCAAACAGAGACATTCGGTTCCAAAAACACACACACATCCTCGGACAGACAAAGGTTCTCGATTCCAGACAACAAACCCGATTAGGACTCTACTTAATCTCATCGGAAATCAGCAATCAAGCCACATGCAAGCACCGATTTGTGATTTTCGAACCAGAACTCATCTATTCTGACAAACTGAAACAGAAGCAATAAGAGATTGAGAAGGAAAACAAATCCAAGAAGTTTACCAAAACCAAATTCCAAGGTTGCATGCAACGTTTGTACCATTCTCCGATGGATTCCTTTGCCCTCTTCTGCAGTCGCTGCTCACACTGTTCTCTGCCTCTGTTTTGAGCTTCACTGACCGAAGGAAATGAATATGGAGAGTGTGTTCACGGATTAGTAAAGATGTGGGGAAGAAAAGGTAAATATTGGGTATTTTGCCCTTCCATATTTTAGGTTTTTACTTTAATCCTTTTCTTCAATACTAAGAGTCTAAATAATATCTAGAAAATTTTTCTTATCACATGATAAAAAATTTCTTCCTTATTTAGCTTCTTTTGTCCATAAAGAAATTTTTCTAAAAATATTAAACAAAACGATAACTTTTAACTATTTTTCTTGAATTATTTCAAGAAATTTAGCCTTTAATTTAATTAGGCTACTTTTTAGTGAAATCAAACATTTCTTTGATTTTCTATATCTCAAAATGATATTATATAATAATTCCTCAAAATTTGGAATATTATACAAGGTATCTATTATTAGTAGTAGTGACTAATCCCCTCATACTATAGACTTTTTAAATAAACTTTAGTGATAGCCATAGGATCTTTGTGATTTATAGATATTATTATTTCCTAATTCGGAAGTTGTTGGGGCGGGTCAGAAGTTAAGTGGGCCTAAGTGTGGGCTGGCAAATTTGGACTTATAAGTTAAAATATACTGTTTCATGAAAATTAAGAAAATTAACTAAAATAAGTGTTGTGGAGGAGTTACATGGGACTATAAAGTTATATGGATTGCTGGTTTCCATATGCTCTTGGAGTATGCAACGCTCAAGAAGCACAAGAGTGGGCAATGTTAAAAGGGTTACAGTTATCTTGGAAATTGGGTTTTATTAAAAAGGTAATTATAGAATCAGATTCTAGAAAACTGTTAAAAATTAAATGCTATTGAGTAATGGTAATATAGACAAGTAGAGCTTGGTCTTGCTCAGCATCAAAACTTTTGCAGGAGCTTCAATGGGAGATAAAGGTTATTAACATTCCTCGAACGACGGACTCAGAAGTCCGTTGCTGATCACCTTGACGGACTCAGCCCCAAAAATGTTTTTAAAGGCAATTTTACCTTAAAAATGTAAGGAATTCGGTAATTTTGCCCTGATATGTTAGTTAATTTTGACTATCTATTGACCAAATTGTTTAACTGAAATTCATATGTCATTCACGTCATTTTTATTAAAATGCATATTTATCTTGGACGTTTTAATTTAACTTTGATAGAAGATGAAGTAGATGACACAAAGTTACACCTTAGCAAAAATGATGCGAATGGTGTGTGGACTATTAGTTCAGTATATTTTGTTAACTAATGGTTAAATTTAACTGAGATAATGGCTACATCAAAATTGTCCCCTCTTTTGACACTTTTAGGGTAAAATTGCCTCTCGGTACAAACTTTTCGAGCAAGATTATCACTTAACCTTAAAATTATTTATACTAATAGGGATAGGCCTATCAAAAGGGGCTAGTCCCGCACAATTTGGTGAAGTAAGGTTCAAATCTTTATTTAGGAGAAATGCCTACATTTACTACCCGTTTGATTCATAGAATCGAATGTAATGTAATTAAATGTTATACAATGTAATGTAATGATGATTCTATGAATTTGTTTAGTTTGTTATTAGGGAAAGATGATGTGTGTGTATATATAAATGTTTGGTTGGATTACATCTCACATGATAATATATGAAAATAATGTAGTCAGAGACAAAATTACTCATATCTACACATTGTATATAATGTACTTACACCGTTTATGATAACTTTTTCAATTTGTGCAGGGTGCACGTCAGGTTTATAATAATTTTTTAATATTTAATGATGAAAATATTATGCCGGATACATGTTGGGTTCATGGTAATTTTTTAACATTTAATAGTGAGAATATTATTTAATAGGATATTTTAATATTTTTA
>JBAGKO010000011.1:13238819-13252235 GCA_037177275.1 Acacia concinna | reverse complement strand
GTCAAATTCTTTCCAACTAGACTAACTTTGTTGCTAATATTTTAATTCAATATTTTATCAAAAGGAATTCCTCTAAACAAATATTGAGAGAGAAAAGAAGAAGAATAAATAAATAAATAAATAAATAAAAGAATATATGTGAAGGGTAGGCAAAGTTAGACTATGCATATTGGAAGGGCTTTTTGGTCCCAGCCGAATCAGCCGGAAATTTGGAGCAGTCTATCCCTATCTCACATGATATCGGGCTTACCATTCTCATGGCCCCATGAAAATGAGCCGAAGCTTTTTTGTGAAATTTGGGCCTCAATCTTCCAATTAGTTTTAGATATTCAAGTGATCAAGTTTGAACTCACTAAAAGAATATTTTTTTTAATGACTTATGAAAAATTACTTTAAAAAATAAGTCATTTATCAAAAATGACTTGTGTTTAAACTGGAGTAGAAAATTTTTTTTTTTTTTCATAAGTCATTTGTGTTTAAATGATTAAGAAAAAAGTGACTTATAATAAAAAAATTGAAAAAAAGTTTTATATTATTATAAAAAAAAACAGAGTTTTGCCATCATCGCCCTCACCCCCTCTACTCCTTCTTTGATTGATGACCACCTCACTGCACTTCTAAAAAATATTTTTTATAAAAGTGACTTAGAAGAAGTCACCACCCTCCCCTTCCTTCCTCTATTTTGCCACCGTTTTGTCATCCATACAGGATATATTTTTGTTCTGTACATATCGTAATTTTTGTATTATTATTTGAAAATAATTTTGAAGCTATACATTTCGGTAAAGTTAATTTACTTATATTAACTAGAAGTTGGCATTTTATTGGTCATTAATTTATATGCCTTTTTAGAAAGCAAACCGAAATGAAATACAAAGTAATTTTATGCATGAAAGTTTATTTGTTTAGTTTTTCTTTGGGAAATACAGTAAATCTTATGAAAAAAATGTTATGAAAAGTTGAGAACATAATAGTGTTTTTTTTTAACTCCCCTTTACCGTCAATTTATCATCCATTGGGTAATCAAGTAAGATCCCATTTAATTTCCAATGAGGCCTAAATTTCTCCAAAAACGTTGAATTACAAGATAAACGGTTAAAAGTCTATGTTTTAAAATTTTATTAATCAAAAAGACCTAATATGTTCTTATATATAGAAAGTAAGATTTCACATACTCAAAATATCAACACTCCAATTTAAGTCATTCTACCCATAAAATTTTTAAATGGTCGCTTAACCAAATTAAATCAATTTTTTTTATTTATATAATTCAGTAAATTATACTCATCTTATAAAAAAAATGTTTGCCAAACGGTTGGTCCCCTTCCGACGGTTGTTGTGAGTCCTCAGACATTGTAAATTCAGGTGTCTGCCAGATTCCTACCATCAAATGTTAAACAGATTCTCAGTGTTGAATTTATATGACAAATTTTTTTTTTTACTACCATCTATAAGTGATTTTTTACACCAAACGTTTATTGATGATTGAATCACCATGATGAGATATGCTTATATTTAATGGCCAATTCCCATTATGGATGAACAAGGAGGTACCAATTTAACCACATTTTTTAATGAGAAAATGATTTAAAAAGTGACCAACATATCTAAATCAAAAAAGTATTTTCCAATATGGTGCCTGCATTGCAAGTTGCAACCATCTTTCCAACTTTGAAATGCAAGTGGCCGCACACAAATGTAGATAGGTTCCAAGCATTTGCCATTCCCCCTATCCAATTTGAGTTTGATAACTAATTTTTAAAATTAATAGAATCTTTGGTCTCTTAATGTTGTCGTCATTTTAGTTTTTGTCCCTTAATTTTTAAACAAGAGGTTTTTGCCCCTAAAGTATCATTTTATTTAGAACATTAATCTCTATAACTCAATAAAAATCTGTATCATTTTGTTTCTAGAAGAACGAAAATCTCTTATTTAAAATTTGAAAGACCAAAATTAAAATGAAAAAAAACTTACGGGACTAAAGATTATGTTAGCTCAACTTTAAAAGTAGTTAAGTTACTTATTTAAAAAAAATGTGTATTTTTCTTCAAAATACCACATTTAATCATTTATATTAAAATTGTCCAATTGATGGAAGCCTCATTTAATATGCGTAATTAATAGAAGTATTTTAAAATATATATACATATATATAAATTTGAGAAACAAAATTAATTGAGATTATATTTAGATCCAAAACAAATCCCTTGACTAGTTTTTATATTTAGAGTGAGAGAGAGTAATCTAATTAAAATAGTTATACACACACACGCATGTATTTATTTACGGATATTGATAGCACGATGGACACTTGGAATCCACTTACGTTGATGGGTGAATCATGAGGCTGCGACTAATAGGTCACGTTATTTTCAAACGGAGGGTAAAAAATACATTGTATCTTGTCTTAACACCCAAAATACCGAATGTTTTTTTTTTTGAAAAAAAAAAGCCCAAGTTCCTAACAAAAGATATCAACTACCAACAGATGAAGGGTAAGTTAATACTTTTTTTTTTAATCGAAGGGTGACTTAATACTAGTAACTATTAATTGAGATTTTCAGGGCCAAAAAAAAAAAGAAAAAGAAAGAAAGTAACTATTAACTGAGACAATCTAACTAGGAAGGAACGGGGCACTTGCAATAAAAGTTTTCCCCCTAATTTATTACCCAAAAAAATGATGATGAAATTGATTTTTTTTAAAAGGAGAGAACCAATTGAATCTTTAAGATTCCATTGCGTCCAATCAGCATAATGACTATAGTTTAGGCATGTCTCACTATCTGAACCTTGGAACGCTCCAAAAAAAAAAAAAGGGAATCATTTGAGTAATCGTATTGAATTGCTTCCACTTGGATTTTGATGGGAACAAAACCTTTTCAAAGCTGTGTTATCTAAAGATCGTCATTAATTAATATAAATTAGATTCAAAATAAAGTTGCGTGAATGATTGGTTTTTTTTTTTTTACTTGAAGAATGGTTGGGTGGTTGCTTGCAGATGAAAGTTGAAAGTTGAAAGTTAGTTTTATTCTCTTTATATTCTTCCCCTCTTTGACTATATGCTCATTTAAGGACTCTAGCTTATAATATTTATAAATTAACCAACATATATACTTTACACCTATTTTTAAATAGATCCCAATACTTTCGGAAAACTTCCAAACACTCCTATAATTTGTATCACATGCAGAGCTAGTCCTTATAATTTATCGTCTTTCATCTTTGACAAAGACATTCTTTATTGTCCATATGGCTTAATGGCATTATCCACTTTCTGCCAACTCTGTTTGCCCCATTAGCATGATTTTGCCACCATAACTCCACTTGTAAGGACTATTTTGTAAACAGAGTTTAAGTGTAAGGACTAACATTTAAACAGCAAATAATTGGAATACTCCTTTTCTTTCTTTCTTTCTTTTTTTTTTAAAAAAAAAAAAGATAAAGGGACTGAATTAAGAATCATGTAAAGTAAAGGGATTAAGTGACTAAATTTTCTTCGATTATATAGGTGAATAGTAAAGAAATCAGGCCCAGAATGGTAGGTAAGAGAGAGAAAGATCTAATGTGAACCTTAGGCAAGCGGCATATGATTACCAAAACTATAAAGGATCTTAATTTAAATTTTAATAATTTAAGCTAAATAATCTTTTAAGTGTTAATCATATTTAAGAATCAATGTTACTTTTGAAGTGATTAAATTCTAAGGAAGTTATAATTTTAAATTATTTTACCGTATATTTCTTAAAAGTAATAATATTTTCAAACCTTGATATTAGTTATATTATTCGAAATTGATTATAGTTTTTAATATTCTTAAAATTAATTTTTATCTAATATGTTTTATTTTGCCAGATATCTATTATGTTTATTAATACAAACAAGAAGATGGAAAAGAATTGTCTTCATGCATATAAATAATAAAAATACGGTAGGTATGAGTAGCTCCTGAACCCCAACGGAGTGACTCATCACTTGTGAGACTCGGAGTGAGACGTGGCCAACTGCTAAGGATTTGCGCAAGTTTGGATGGGGAAGTTATTTTCTTGTGGTTCTTAAATTAATTGATTTTTTTAAAAAAAAAAATCCTCCCCCAAAAACAAGCTTCAATTATCTAATCTTATCTTGAATAAAAATGAGTGAGAAGAGAAAAAAATCTGTAAGCTCACTGATTCTGGGAAACTCGCTGACCTAATAATATCTCTCACCTGTTCTGTAAAGTTGAACGGTAAATTCACCTGCTAAACTAATCATCTTGGCCTTTCTTCATGTTTTTCTATGTAAAACCAGAAAGAGAAGAGGATCAATCAGCCTGATGTGAACTAATTTTGCAGAAATGGTCAAGAAAGCAGATGATGTCTAAATCGTGAAGCGAATTTATTGGTCCCCTGTTAACATCAACATGGAGGAATGAGCACGTACTATTACAACTTACCCATTTCAGAAGGCAATTTATACTAAATATGCGATTCAAAAATAATATAGTCCTAATACTAAGGATCGCTCACTTCTTGAACAACAGGATATAATTCATTAATCATTACCTGAGAGAAACCCAGAGAGGCAATTGATGTTTTGAGTGATAAAACAAGGTATATATCTTTCCCACAATCCAAAAGAGTAAAGGGAGCTTTGGAAATTTCCAAAGGACACACAGATTGGTAGAAAGATAGATACTTTGCTTCAAAGAACCAAAAATTAAAATATGCTTTTCCTTTGCAAGCAGATGCCGCAAGGTCAAATATACTACAATCCACGTATGCCTCTCCCGTATTTCCAACAATGAATCAATGGCACAAGCAATCAATAATCTAGCCATATATATATATATATATATATATATATGTCTCACCCATCACCATCTCACACCAATAAAAGTGCTGTGTAAGCCTACGATACCACCAAATCCTTCTCTTTGGTTTGGTTCAGCCTCTCTCTCTGTCTCAGCGCTGCATCAAGTATTATATTATTTTCTCTCACTTTCCCTCTCTTTTCCCGAAAAAGCTCTCCATCAATGGAGTAAAAGCGACTCCGAAATACTTGCGTGTCCGAAACCATTGGGACGAATTGAGACATAATCAAACCCCAGATTGGATATTTTGTTCCTTTTCTGGGGTTTTGTGTCTTTAATTGTGGGACTAGTGCAGTGAGAGAAACAGAGTATAATCCTGTTTAATGAATGAAGAAAGAAGGTTTGAGAAGAAGTAGTCAACCTGGGAAAGCCCGGAGAGTTTCTGTTGGAGGGTATCTTCGATTGCATCCATGAAATTACAGTGGCTCTTGCTTTTTCTGGTAGGATGAGCGATTCTGCTTACAGAGTTGAAACCACTTCGCGTCTCGCCCAATGGAGAATCGAAAACCCTGCTTCCTGCACTTACCGAAAATCTGATCCTTTCAGGATCGGCAAGTGGAACTGGTAAGCTGTTCATCCCAATCTCCATGTAAATGGGTTAATCTATTCACATGTAAATTGTAATAAACCGTGTGGTATCTCAGAAAATGAGAGTTATCTACTTGAAATAGACTGAGTTCCTTTCATTCTTTTAAGTGAAGGCATTTGGCCGTGGAGAAGAACAGGGTTTTATTTATAAAACTTTATCCAGAAATATCAAATCTAACCAGAGACAATCCCCCGATTGCATCTTTCATCATTCGGGTCGTCAGTTCTGCTTCGGATCGCAAGGCCTTGATTCATCCGGGTAACCAAAGTTCTGCTCTCTTCTTTTCCCTCTTAAATAAACTTAATAAATCTAGAAAGAATTTTTGTTTGCCCTTTTTGGAGATCATCATCTATATTCTATAAAAGTTTTACCTTAATGATTACAAACTCCATGAAAATTTTAAAATTTACCCGAATATGTTTTCTTGTTAATTCAGTGTCATTTTCCAAAAAGGGGATATGATCTAATGGTCGGAAGTTTTATCTATACTTGATCCCCTCCTTGCCTAGGACTAATGTTTTGAAAGTTGAATCAGAAACTAGAAAAGCTATTACTCATTATCCCAATGCTTCTTGCATATTCAGAATTTCTCAATAATCTTCCTTTGTGATGAAGTTTAGTATCTTAAGATTTTTGACAAGACAACATTATTCTCATTTTTGACTGATTACTTTTTTACCATGATGCAGTAGTAAAAGACAAATTGATCAGAAACAGCGAAGACTTTGTTTGGGCACTTGAGGTTCCAGTGTCAGGGAAATTCATTATTGACGTCGAGTTCCTTGATTTGAAGACAGCAGCCCCAAACGTACGCTTCTCTTGATTACTTTTGAGAAAATTATTCAATTTACTGCCATAATCAAGACCACTTCAGCAATTCTTTTTGCTCAGTCTTGATAAATAATCAGTGAGAATTAATCAGAATCATGTAATCATATGTCCAGTCACATAAAGTTTTTTAGCAGATTAACTGATTAAACAACCTTTACTAGTTGCTTACCTCGTTAACAACTTGCCGGTTCAATGCAGGGTGGAGAACCTTGCTCCATCTGGGCGGAAGGACTGACACCGAAGGCATCTAATGCAACAGCTCTTGAAGCTCTTGGTCGGATGTTAACTGAAGGAATCCACACAGACATAGTGATCAATGCATCTGATGGAAGCATTGGAGCTCATCGAGCCATTCTTGCTGCTCGATCTCCTGTCTTTCGCAGCATGTTCTCGCATAACCTTAAGGAGAAGGAGCTATCAACCATAAACATTGAAGACATGTCTATTGATGCTTGCCAGGCATTCCTCAATTACATTTATGGTTGCATAAAAACTGAAGAATTTCTCACACACAGGATTGTCCTTCTTCATGCTGCTGACAAGTATGACATATCTGACCTGAAAGAAGCATGCCATGAAAGCCTTGTAGAAGATATTGATACAAAAAATGTTCTTGAGAGGCTTCAAAATGCGTCCCTGTACCAATTACCAAAACTGAAGAGTAGCTGTTTACGATATCTCGTAAAATTTGGGAAAATTTTCGACATTCGTGAGGATTTCAACTCCTTCCTGCAGTGTGCAGATAGGGATCTGATTACTGAAGTCTTCCATGAAGTTCTAAATTCCTGGAGAGGGTTCTGAACTCTGAAGATCTTCCTATTTCAAAAAAGGAGAGGAAGAAAATGTGTATTATACCAGACAAACCTGTCAAAGGGGATGCTTGGGCTTTTATTTTTTATTTGTTGGACGGATTTGTTTCCAGGAATGCTATTCTTTTCTTCAGATTGGAATTTGTTATGATTTCAATGTACATATTTGTGTAATGCTCATGGCAGATAGACCAAATTATTCTTGAGTGGAAGAAAGAATGTATACTATATGTGAAGGAAGAAACAATGATTTCAAGAACCCTATTGGTTCTGAAGATATATCAATTTAGCGCTCTCTGATCAACTTGAAGATGATTTGTATAGTATAGTGGGAGATATAGAACCATCATATCATTGTTTATGACAATGTCACATGTCTAATGGCAGATTAAGATCCGGTCTCTACAGCATGTGCAGTGAAAAAGAATCGGGCACAGATTATGAATTCAGGAGAAGGCAAAGGAAGATGATGACTTTCAAGTCTATAATGCATAATTTTGGGGCAAAACTAAATTAAATCTAAACGAGTTGTAAAACATTCCAATCTTCATCATTTGCACCCCATCTGAGCAAATTTGTAGGCAGAGACAGACATTTTCCAAGAAAAAGTTCATCAAGAGCACGAATAAGCAATCCAAAGCAAGAAATATGGTAAACATGCCAATACAATCAAGGACGACAACATGTGTAAACCCTACTTTCTAATTTTGTAACAAACTGTCAACGTTCACTAGAGTTCAAAACCTTCGACTTGGATGTGCCAAAACTCTCAAGGTTGATGTGCAGAGAAAAACTTGTTGGGGCCATTACTGATAGGTTTGAATCCCCTTGCGTTACTTGAGCAGTTCTTTTAAAAACAGGAAGGCATAAAAAACAGCATTAAGTTATATATTTGGCCCTTGCCTTATGGATCATTTGGTTCAACTACCCATAAAAGTGTAACGACCAAGTCTGCAATTTAACATAGATGAATATGCAGGAGTCTCTAATGAATGCCAATTACATCAAAAGATCCAAATGATGGCCCAAGTAAAAAATTAATCTACAATCTACAATTTCGTTTTAAAACTCATGCATTATGGTGCTGTTCAGTAGGAGGATAGCTTTGGCTTCCAGATGAAAGATAAAAGGCAGAAACATTTAAAGGGACACACAAGACACATTGATAACTACCAATGTCTCCCAATAAAAATAGAACATCTATTAATGGAGATAATAAGAGACAGCTTTGTTCATTCAAATGGGCGGATTATCTGGCTATCATTAATAGTTCCGAACCTAAATCAAGCAAGTTAATCATCAAAACCTAAATCATTAAACATAAAATTGGAGACTATGACCAAACAGCGAAGATAGTCTACTCTGGAATAATAAAGTCAGAAGCAGAGCCCAGAAAGTCAATGAACTCACCTTTTAAAGGGAAAATGAACTTGAGAAGCAATCGTCCAAGTGGTGGCGAGAAGATGGCATGAAGTTGCAGAGAGATTTGTGGGAACGAAATGGGAGGAAACAATGGAGCAGGTGCATTACGAAAAGAGAATGACGAGACGTTGTGGAAGAATAGGGGAATATTACGAGAGCATCTCCTTTTGCTCTTTTCTGTGATTGAGTATGACACTATGACCCAGCCAGCCTGTTGGTTCGTTCAAGAACATGACCTTTTAAGTTTTAACACTTTCAAAATTATTTCCTTCCTATAATAAGTAACTCTTTTTTTTTATTGTAGAACACTTACTGATAATTAAGATCCGGTAAAAATATCATGTCTTTTTTAAATATACCTCTATTTTGATAAAAAAAAAGTAGGAGAGAGAAAGAATAATTGAAAAATATGATGAATAATATGTAATAAATAATTATATGAGAGAGAATTGGTTGTGGTGAGTGGGGCATAATTATTATAAAGTATTTATCTAATAAGTGTAAAAAAGAAAATATAGTTTAAATTTTGAGATAAAAGAAAACTGTTGTTTATATTATGAACTAGAAAAAGAAAATTATTTATAAAAAATGATAAGATGGAGTATTTCTTTGCAAGTCTTAACTATTAACCTTATTAGTAATTATTGACTATCCATAAACAGAAAGTATTTATATAAATATATAATAAATTAAATTATTTGAAAAATTATAATCTGGGTCGTGGCAACTCATTATGAGTACTTCTAATCAGATTGGAAGGTGACTAAATTTAAATCCAAATTAATTATTAATTAGAAGTATTTATATATATTTTTATAAATAGTATTATAATTTGTTACACAGTAGTACAATAGCCTATCATGTCATCAGTTTTTTAGATGTGGTCTTCCTAAGAACTTATGTTTGTTACATTGGTACTTTCATTATAGACGATTAAAAATGACTATCTACAGACTGTTGTCTAATAGAAGGTTAAGTGAAACGTAGAGTAAGGGTCGTGGTGTGGAGTTAATGGGACGATGTCTCAGCCGGTTGAGCCAAGGAATAGTTGTGGGGCTCATTTTGTCACAAGGTCTTCAATCCACTTCACCTCTTAAATTTATAATTTTTTAAAATTAGATATGTTAATTGCTTATATTAAAAGGGATTTTCATCAAGGGGTGATGAAGCATCTTAGCGATAAAAAATTAATTTAACTAGTTTTCTTAATGCATATAAATTAGTTATCTAATATTCACACATATTAGAGTTATGGTGCAAAGTGTAATGGGCCTATAATGGGCTTAGCCCAAATACATTGTGATTAATCTGTTAGGTTGTTATAAGTTTGTTATGTTATGAGTTCAATATATACTTGTGTAATCAAAATTGAAGCACATTGAACATTCCCCTAGATTCTCTTATCTGTTCTTCTTTCTTCTTTACTGTAATTCAAGCATGGTATTAGAGCTGCACCATAGCTGGTGATACTCCAATCCTTCATTCAACATCAATTTGATAGTTGTTGTTCATTACATTCTTCGATCAGTAGCCTTTTTATTCTTCGACAACATGTCTTCGTCTTCATTTAGTTGTGCTGCGATTCTAGATGATAATCTAATGGTGCCTTGACATCTTGGAAACAAGAAAATCACAATTAAGCTAGATGATAACAACTACTTAACGTGGAAGTAGCAAGTGCAATTGATGGCTAAACAACATCGACTTCTAGGTTTCATTATTGGTACTGTACAAGCTCCACTGCAGAAAATTCTAGATGCTACAGGTTAGATGGTTTCAAATCTTGAGTATGAAGAATTTGAAGTTCAAGATTCGTTACTTGCGTCATGGTTACTTGCATCTGTAAGTCCTTATGTTCTTCCCGAGCTAGTAGGATATGATGCTTCGAGCCTGTTTGGATGCGGCTTAATTTAAATGGCTTATTTTTTTTATGGACTTATGATAAGTAGCTTCAGAAAAAATAAGTGGTTTATCAGAAGTTGTTATGTTTGAATGTGACTTTACAGAAGTGGCTTTTTTTTATGAAATATATTTGGATGATAAGTAGAAAAGTGACTTATGATGAAATTTTTAAAAGAATTTTTTTTATTTAAAAATAAGTAAGTGATGTGTAACATCCTAAATTTTTTATCCAATTCCCTAAGTATATAAAAATATAAGAGGAATAAAATGGTCAATTTTGGTGTAATAATCATAGACAGAGTAAGTTTTGGTTAAATTTTGGAATTAGACTAGCGGCAGTCTTATTGTATATCAGTTTATCTTAGACAAATTATGTCCAAAAATTATGAAACTTTACAGTCTAAAACTAGACATTTCAAGATTTAATTTGATATGTCATTTGTATGATTTATATGTATATATTAAGAGATATGAAATTTTGAAGTTTGCCCAGTAAAATTTGTCAGTTTTTGGAGCAATGTTAAAAAATGAAATTACTGGGAACTTTATGATCCCAATTGAACCAAGAAAGTATTTTTTTCCTAAAACTAAACTTAATAAAGGACATTTGAGATTTGGAATCACCTCAATTAGATATTTTTACAATTAGATATGAATTTTCAAAGTTGGGTGAAAATTCTGTTAAAAAATCCGAATTTCATAAATATAATGGTATGGTTGTAATTTGTGATCAAACCAAAGATAAAGATAGAAATAATGTATAATAAAAATTGAGGAGTACCCATAAATTATTTGGAGACTAATGACAGTGAGTTTGAAATTTTTTGAGACAATCGATATATCAACTCTGTAGAAAATTCAACCAAATAAGCTATTTTCACTCTCCTCCCCCATAAGCTAAAGCCTCATGAGCTCCCTCAAGTGGCTTATGCTTTTAATGCTACTTTAGTGGCTTCTCCATCAACTTTTAAAGCTCATCCAAACACCCAAAATGACAAAAGTAGCTTCACTTATTAAAGTGAAGCTAAAAAGGCCACAAAAGTGGCACATCCAAACAGCCTCTTCGAGTCAAATCTAGCTTCGGCTTGAACAATTGTTTTCAAATAAGTCAGATGCAAAGGTACATGAATTTTCACGTCCCCAAAATTTTGGACGTCGTTTCTTCTTTTTTTTTTCTACGTCCCTCAGATCCACGTCCCCCCCAAAAAGGGACGTTAAAAGCCCTAAAAAACGGGCGTTAAAAATGACTTCTGTAGTAGTGGTGCATTATGTCACAATTTAGTTAAATTTGATTGAAATAATTTTACCCTAGCATGAGTCAATGAGAGGTATAGTATTGCAAGGATGGTTCACTGAACCACTATCTTCTTTATTTGAGTGCCATATTGGGAAGTGATTTGGCAGGTTGTAGAGAGGAAAAGGGAGATCGTTATGGTATTAGCTAAGAATTGACAAACTGATATATAGTTTGACATAGAACTAGATAGAGTTTGCTTTATTTCTTATAATAGGAATGAATGTTAGATAGTTTTACTCTAGTTTACAAGAGATGATGGATTGTTAGATAGTATTGTCTTTAACTTTTAATGATTAGTGAGTGTAATTGTTTTTTAAGATTAAAAAGATTGATTGTTTGCTAAACAAAACTCTCTTAACCTTTTGTGCTGGGAATTATTATATTGCTAGCCATTGGATCAGGATTTTTCCATAGAGATTTAAATCATATATGATCATGATTTTTTCCGGTTGACATTGAGTGTTTAACTCTAATTCATTAATATAAAACTGTTGTTGTGTTCAAGGATTAGGCGTGTAAATGCCTGATTAGGCTACTTTGCTTTAGATATTGCTTTATGTGTATCTTTTAGATTAATATTAGGGAAAGTGACTCTTAGGTCCCAAGGAACAAACATAATTATTATAAAGTCCCACAAATAAACATAATTATTTAAAAGTCCCAAGGTCCCAAGAGAAAATTAACAACTTAGCAGCTGGAATTGACAACTTTAACAGCGAGTTTTAACAACTTTAACAGCGGGTTTTAACAACTCCGTTCCAACATTTTTTACAACGCCCAGGTGATAAGTATAAAAATGTTGGAACGGAGTTGTTAAAACCCGCTGTTAAAGTTGTTAATTTCCCCTGCGAAGTTGTCAATTCCAGCTGCTCAGTTGTTACAACGCCCAGGTGATATTTGTTAAGATGTTGAAACGGAGTTGTTAAAACCCACTGTTGAAGTTGTTAATTTCCCCTGCGAAGTTGTTAATTTCCCTTGCGAAGTTGTTAATTTTTCACTTTCTACTTTGGGACTTTTGGGTAAGAGATAAAATTGAGATGAGACTTTTTAGTAATGTTGAAATAGAGTTGTTAAAACCCGCTGTTAAAGTTATTAATTCCCCATGCGAAGTTGTTAATTTCCCCTGCGAAGTTGTTAATTTTTCACTTTCTATTTTGAGACTTTTGGGTAATAGGCTAAAATTGGTGGGACTTTTTAATAATTATGTTTTTTCCTTGAGACCTAGGTGCCATTTTCCCTTAATAATTTTGTGGCAATTTTGTATGCACCTTAATATAAAATTCATGTACGCTGTAGCACACATGACAACTCCATATGTATGGAGAGAGGCAATCGAATGGGATTTATGTATATTGGGGTGAAATCAAAATGTCATATCCAATAATATGTATTTCAGTTCTTCAACTATGCGTACGTCATCATTGCACTTTTCACTTGGTCTCTCATGTTATTAGGCCCTGTTTGGTTGGGGATGGAAGAGGATGAAAAATGAGCCCCTTTCCTTATTTAGTTTGAAATTTTTAAGGTTTGGAGAGGACCTAAAAGTTGCTTCTCTCTCCCCTTCCCTCCCATTATTTTGGTCCCCTCCAAATTGTTCTTATCAACATTTGTTCTGATGTCTGTCCTTATAACTGCCGTCTAAGTCGGTTTAGTTAAGAAGAGAACTGATGAGTGACTATGAGCGAGGGATCTTTGTGGGTCCTATGGGGTGAATGCC
>JBAGKO010000011.1:13219143-13238719 GCA_037177275.1 Acacia concinna | reverse complement strand
TTGTGGCATAGACGATTTGGTCATCCTTCAGTTGAGATTACTAAGACTATTTTAGCATCCAATAATGTTGTCATTCCAAAAGATCCTATATGGTCTTTATGCAAGGCATGTCAATTAGGCAAGTGTCATAAACTACCTTTTGTATCCTCAACTACAGTTTATACCAAACCATTTCAATTGGTTATTGCTGATTTGTAGGGCCCTACTCTTGTTCAGTCTTCTAAATATGCTTATTATGTGTCCTTTATTGATGCATGCACTCGTTTTGTATGGATTTATCTGCTACGTAACAAGTCTGAAGCTTTGCAAGCATTTAAATCATTTAAGTCCAAGGTTGAGCTTCAATTTCAAACTAAAATTCTAAAATTTCAGTCTGATAATGGAGGGGAGTTTATGTCATTCATGTCTTTCTTGGATCATTGTGGGATTGAGCATCACTTGTCATGTCTATATACTTCTGAACAGAATGGTCTAATTGAAAGGCAACATTGGAAGATTGTTGAGGCAAGTTTGGCTTTGTTAGCCCAAGCATCTTTGCCATTATGTTATTGGCCTCATGCATTCACTTCAGCAGTGTTTCTTATCAATCGACTGCCTACACAACCTCTGCATGGTATTTCTCGATTTGAAAAGTTGTATGGGGTTAAACCTAATATATCTATGCTTAGAGTGTTTGGTTGTATCTGCTATCCATGGACTAGACCATATTATGCACACAAATTGGACTATCGATCAGTTTCTTGTATATTCTTGGGCTATAATTCACAGCATAAGGGCTATAAGTGTCTGGATCCTTTGACTGGTAAATTGTATATTTCAAGGCATGTGAGGTTTGATGAGACTCTATTCCCTACTCAGACTCAAATGAATATTCGAAGCCAGTTAGCTACTAACTTAAAACCAGTATCATCATTGCAACCTACTGTAGCCACTTCAGCTTCTCCCATTTCCAAACCGCTTGTTACTTCCTCTCCTATTACTAACACCAATGCTTCTTCAGCTGAACCACCATTATCATCTTCTTTCTCAAACACTTCACCAGTCTCTCTCAACAACCTTACTTCTACTTTATCAGCCTCACCTGTTCCTTCACCAGTTTCTCTAACCACAAATACTCCTCCTCCAATTCCCATCATTCCTAATAATAACCATCCTATGGTTACTTGTGCAAAGGTTGGTATCTACAAACCTAAAGTTTATATGACTGAATCATCTCAGGTATCTTGTCCATCCAATATTCATGAGGCTTTAAAACATCCTGAATGGAAAGTAGTAGCTGAAGAGGAATTCCAAGCACCGATGAAGTTCAATACTTGGGAGTTAGTTCAGTTACCCTCTCACTGTAAGGCTATGGGATGTAAATGGATTTTCAAGGTTAAAATAGATGCCGCTGGAATACCTACCAACTATAAGGCTAGACTAGTTGCTCAAGGATTCACTCAAGAAGCAGGAAATGACTTTCATGACACGTTTAGTCCTGTAGTTTGAGCCTTTACTGTCAGAATTCTAGTGACCTTGTCAGTCACAAAAGGCTGGAAAATTCAACAAATAGACTTCAATAATGCATTCCTAAATGGTGATCTCAATGAAGAAATTTTTATGACTCAACCTCTAGGTTTTAAACAATATTCTCAATTTTCTCTTGCTTCACCACTTGTATGCATGTTAAAGAAAGCAATTTATGGTTTAAAACAAGCTCCTAGGGCTTGGTTTGTTGAACTCAAAACAACATTGTGCAATCTGGGGTTTGTTCAAGCAAAATCATATGTCTATTTGTTCATGTGGTTTACTTCCAGTACTATCCTGTATTTATTGGTTTATGTAGATGACCTGATTCTTACTAGTAGTAATGACAAGGAAGTTGATCAGATTATTGCCCAGCTGAGTACTTGCTTCTCATTAAAAATTATTGGTGATTTGTCCTTTTTCTTGGGAATTGAATTTTATCGTTCATCTCTAGGCATGCATTTGTCTCAACATAAATACATAATTGAATTATTGAGCAAATCTCATATGATGATGTCTAATGCTAAAACAACACCTATGTCAACTAGTGCTTACTCTAAGATGACACCATTATCTGCTGGTTCTACATTAAATGTTATAGAAAGAGCTCCCAATACTGAACCTACTGTGTACTGTAGTATTCTTGGAGCTTTGCAATATATTTGTGAGACCAAACCATATATTGCTTATATTGTCAATAAGTTAGCTCAATATATGCAGCAGCCGCTTAACATTTATTGGGAAGGTGTCAAACAAGTATTGCATTATCTTAAAGGCACAATGGATTTTGGTTAGTTACTTAAACCAGCTGAGCATATTACAATTAGTGCATATGCAGATGCTGATTGGGGTTCTGACCATGAAGACAGACGCTCAACTAGTGGTTATTGTACTTATTTAGGGTCTAATCCCATTATGTGGTCTTCCCATAAACAACCAGTAGTATCTAGATGTACCATAGAAGCTGAATATTGTTCTATTGTTGATTCTGTAGCGCTGATATCCTCTGGCTTATATCTGTGCTTCAAGAAATGCATATTGACACTATAGGTATTCCTACTATCTGGTGTGATAATAATGGAGTGGTTGCAATGTCAGCCAATCCTGTTCTACATAGAAAATCAAAGCATTTTGAAATTGACTTGCATTTTGTAAGAGAAAAAGTGGCAGACAACACTATTAAGTTTGGATATGTTCCAACTGGTGAACAAGTTGCTGATGTGTTGACTAAAGCATTATCTCCTTCTGCATTCACTCAATTTTGCAATCGACTTGAAGTAATATCTCAGACTAGTTCCATAAAACGAAAGCAGGGAGGATATTAGAGTTATGGTGCAAAGTGTAATGGGCCTATAATGGGCTTAGCCTAGATACATTGTGATTAGTCTGTTAGGTTGTTATAAGTTTGTTATGTTCTGAGTTCAATATATACTTGTGTAATCAAAACTGAAGCACATTGAATAGATTGAATAATATTAAGAAGTTTTCGTCTAGATTCTTCTTCTCTGTTCTTCTTTCTTCTTTACTGTAATTCAAGCAACACACATAAAAGACGGAGAGTAGAATAATATCTTTGAGGTGTACTCTTATCTATCGGATGGGATATTCATAATTGTGATCAAATGATGAACACACCTCTTCTTCACTAGAAGAACATTCTCATTTTCAGAATTGCTCACACTGTTGATTTCTTCTTCTTTTTTTGTTGGAAAAATTACATTGAGGTCCCGAAAAAAGGAATATACATTAAAGAGGTCTCGAGATAGAAATTTATTACTGTCAGGTCCCACGGTTGTTAATATAACCCCTGGGGTTGTTAATAACAACTCCGTGAGGTTGTTAATTGAGATTTGACAGTAATAAATTTCTTAAGTTGAGACCTGAGAGAAGTATTTTTTTTCACGGGATCTATCTAACGTATATTTCCTTATGTGGAACTTGAGTGTAATTTTTCCTTTTTTTTTAAGATAAGAACTTTTTTCTTGGAAAAAAAGAAATTGATTATTGATTCAAAATTTTCAAAAAAAAAGTCAACTATTCAATTTTGATGGCTGCTTCGACGTAGATATATCCCAACACTAGAATTAAACGTGTCAACATAGTGTAACATCATAGAACTACCAGTTTGTCTTATTTGGATAATTGATATAACATGCAAGCTCCTTAATTCTTGGTCTTTTAATTTTAAGCTGTGTAGTCGTTAGCTGGGTGTCTTCTATTATTTTCTTAAAATAATTTTTCCATGTTAATTAATGTATATTGTTTGTTTTATTTGTCTTTTTATGTTAATAAGAAGTAGTATTCATCCTTTTGTGTAAAGGTTCGTCTAAGTCAGGCTTCTTTTTTTGGACTGATAATTTTTTGAAGTATAAGTCAGAATTTTCTTCTGTTTATAGTGAACAGAAGTCAGATTTTTGCCCACATCAGCCTCCAAAAGTCCTAAAGTAAGATATATCTGAAAATAATTGGATTTTTCAATGATTTATTTTTGTATTCACCATGACAAATTACCATATAATAATTTGGCCATGTGATGATACAACATAAGGCACTTTAATACTTTTCTTTCTGATTTTCCCGTTCAATTCAACCACTTGGTCCTCGTTGAAAAAACATTCTCTTCTCCAACCAAAAAAAAAAAAAGGTTCTATGTGGAATGAGCTTATCCCAATCCCAAAATATGATCAACAACATTGAAAAGTAAAAGCTATCAATATTGAAAAATCAAGTTATATAAGTATATATAAAAAAGAGCCCCTCTAAGCACCAATTTCTTCATCAAACGCAATCTCATAAGCAAAAACTCATTGAAGAAAATTAATTATCATGATGGGTTTATCTGTTTCCCACTCTCTTCTATCATCAATCCTTCTTCTTTCCTGCCTCCTCCTACAATCACAACCAGTTCACTCCATTAAAAAGGCAAGCCCCATTTTAAATTGTTCTTAACCCATCATTTGAGGTTCTGGATTTGTTGTTCTGAACATAATTCATGTAACTTGTTTGAATGTTGTTCTGTATTATGGCAGTCTTACGTTGTATACTTAGGATCACACTCGCATGGCCCAAACCCTTCTGCTCATGATCAAGATTCTGCCACAAGTTCTCATTACAGCCTATTAGCTTCACACTTGGGAAGGTACATATACAAAATCTAATAATGAACTCCAAGAAACTGTCAAGTGAGCTTTAATGGTTTGAATGTGAATATTCATTAATTGGCAGCAAGAATAAGGCGAAGGAAGCCATATTTTATTCATATATCAAGCATATAAATGGTTTTGCTGCGTTGCTGGAGGAAGAGGAAGCAGCAGATATTTCAAGTAAGAGAATTAATTTATATATATATATATATATATATATATGAACTCTGCTTTGCTCTGTTTCGTTGTAATGAAAGCCGAGCAAGTAGTGAATGAACTCTGCTTTGCTCTGTCTTTTGGCAGGAGATCCAAAAGTAGTGTCAGTGTTTAAGAACAGAGGACACAAACTTCAAACTACACGGTCATGGGAGTTTATGGGGCTAGAGACCAGTAATGGACAAGTTTTGGAAGACTCAATGTGGGAGAAGGCTAGATATGGTGAAGATACCATCATTGGGAACATTGATACTGGTGAGTTTAGTTTAGTTTCATACATAATCATAACAACAGCTTTGATTTAATCCTTAATTATGATATGAATGAATTGATTAATAATAAGAATGATGATTATGTAGGTGTGTGGCCTGAATCGGAGAGCTTTAGCGACGAGGGAATGGGACCTGTCCCTTCAAGGTGGCGTGGTGTCTGCCAACTTGACAATTTTCGTTGCAATAGGTAAGTCCCCTTTACCTTATTTTCCTTCCTTTTTTTATCCCCTCAAAATTTTCTTTGGTTTTTTTTTTTTTTTTGAGTAAAAGCTGAATACCGTTTCTATTTAAAAGCAAGTAGTATAAGAATTCAATTTCCTTCATCAAGATCCACCCCTAGACAGGCGGGTTAAAATAATTTTCTTTGGTTTTCAAAACAACATAAATATGGTTTAAACATATATAAAAAAATAATTAAAATATGTATCCTCGATTTCTCATGTTATAAATGAGAGAGTTTCTGAAAAAAAGTCTTTCGATACACCTGAAATTTAATTAATAAACTAAGTGCAGCTTAGATTCAACGGAAGCACCTTTCTTCTTTAATCATGTGCGTGCAAGATGTATTCAGTTAAGAGTTAGATAGAAAACATTTACATATAAATGAAGTTAGGTTGCATGTACAGCTGAAAAACAGGGGAAATATAATAAAAAAAAATTATTTTCTCTTTTCCTTCCATCTTCTCCTCTTTTAAGAACAGGGGAAATGACATTTGAGACCTTATAAGACTATTTAAATTTTGTTTTAAAAGTATAAAAAATGGAGCAATTTTACCTTCATCATAATTTCAATTACTTTTAATCTTTAATTAATTAAATATGTTGAGTTGACTGTTGTAAATTTCTCCCATAAATTTTAAATCTAACTTTTTAAAAAATAAAGTAGATAGTACATGGACTAAGGACTATCAAGGTAAATTTGCACCTTAAGAACTCAACATATCTAGTTAAATAATAATAAAAATTAATTGAGATAACACTCAAGATAAAATTGGTCCCTTTTTTTTTTTTTTATATTTTCAGAGCAAAAAGGCCTCCCAAAACCAAAGGGGCAAAATTAGCTTTTAATGACAATTTATGAAACAAAATTGTCCCCTAATCCTTTGTTTAACATCTAAGCGATCATATTTTTATTAAAAAAAATCAAATTGATTGGTTATGTTTTTTGCGGAAAAAAAATTAATTAATGTTTGAAACATTGAATTTAAAGCCGGACTGGTTGGGTTGACCTGAAAACCGGTAACCTGGTCATTGGTTTGGTCCGATTGAGTTGATTTTTGAGGGGGAGAGTGACTCGGTCTGAACTAGGCTAACCCTGGATAAATCGGTCGGGTTAGGGATTGACTCGAGAGTCACTGTTTTAAATTAAAATATGCATAAAATATAAAAAATCTAAGAAAAAATGTTTGCTAAGAAGAAATAAGAGGAACAAAAGAAGAAAAATAGAAAAGGAAATAAAAAAAATATGTAAAAGTTATGCCTTTTCTCAACTACTTTTTATGGAATTCATATTTTTAAATTAATTTAATTCATTTTATACTGATGATATGTCAATATATTATTGTAATATATATTATATGAGTTCTTATTATGTATTTTTATGTATTTTATTTTAAATATATTATTTAATCATCTTCAGTTTGACCTACGGTTAACCTACTAACCCTAAATCACTGCTCAACCAGTTAACTGACCGGTCTTATTTTTAATATCTTGATTTAAAATGCAGAAAGTTGATTGGAGCAAGATTCTTCAGTAACGGTTACGAATCCCAGTTCGGCAAACTCAATGAATCGCTCTACACAGCGCGCGACGAGTTAGGCCATGGCACTCCTACTCTCTCCGTAGCCGGAGGTAATTTCATTCGCGGCGTTAGCGTTCTTGGCTTCGGCAATGGCACCGCCAAGGGTGGGTCCCCCCGAGCCCGCGTCGCTGCCTACAAGGCCTGCTGGCTCTCTGACACCGAAATCCAATGCACCGATGCTGACGTCATGGACGCCTTCGACGCTGCGATTAGCGACGGTGTTGATGTGATCTCCTTCTCCTTGGGGAAGCCTGTTCCACCAGAGTTTTTCCAAGATGGATTTTCCATTGGAGCCTTTCATGCCATCGCCAATGGCGTCATGGTGGTAGCCGGTGCAGGGAATGAAGGGCCAGGTTTCGGAACTGTAACCAATGT
Organism: Acacia concinna; assembly: GCA_037177275.1. Taxonomy (NCBI): domain Eukaryota; kingdom Viridiplantae; phylum Streptophyta; class Magnoliopsida; order Fabales; family Fabaceae; genus Acacia; species Acacia concinna. Next base: position 13,231,403 of record JBAGKO010000011.1, on the reverse strand, counting down.
GGCTCCATGGATGTTCACTGTTGCTGCTAGTTCAATAGACAGAGACTTCGCCAATTACATTGTTCTCGGTGACCAGAAGCATATAATGGTATCGTGATTTATATAAATTGTTTTGAAATTACATTCTATATATAACTTTACTTGTCAACTGATTGTGTGTTGATTATTAGTTAAAGAATTGAGTTGTTAATCATGGAATTGTTTGTAGAAGCTGAATTCCGTGAATTACTATTCAAACTCATCCTAGGTTATATGTGGGTTGTTTAGCTTCAAATTGCGTTATCCGCTTTTGCTCTGTTCAAGATAAAAATTATAGTGTGTACTCATTGCTTTATATGAATTTGAACTGCTAGGGATCTAGTCTTTCTACCGGCTTACTATCTGAGGAGTTCTATCCTCTGATCAATTCTGTTGATGCTAAAGCTGCTAATGCCACATCTGAGGACGCGTGAGTGAATATGTTATGATATGAATTGTATCATTTTTGTGTTTCTTCGTTACTTTTCTGCCTTTTTTTAAGTATATGCTTACCTAAGTCATGCTTTCTGGTAGTCAACTGTGCAATGCTGGAAGCCTTGATCCTAAGAAGGCTAAGGGTAAAATTCTTGTTTGCCTTGTAAAAAGCGTAGATGGAATAGTTTCGGCAGAGCAAGGGGCAGTACTTGGAGGAGCTGTAGGACTGATTTTGGCAAATGATGAAAAACGTGGAAATGATATTATGGCTATTGTTCATTTACTGCCTGCTTCACACATCAATTTCACTGATGGTGAATATATTTATTCCTACACAAATATCTCCAAGTAATTATTTTTCTCTTATACTCCAAATCATTTTCATTGTCTCAGTTCCAATGAAAGTTCTAGAATGTTGTAAACTTTTTACCATATATGTAATGCAGGGCCCCTAGGGCTTATATGACAAGAGCAACAACACGTGTAGGAATAAAACCAGCTCCAGTAATGGCTTTACTCTCATCTAGGGGACCTAGTATCATCCAGCCAGCAATTCTCAAGGTCTTAATTTTGTTTAATAGTCAAGTTATAGCAAGTTAATACATTCAAATACATTTGAATTCTGAGATGACGACGTTGCAGTCAACAGCTTTTTTTACTTATTTCAGCCTGATGTCACTGCACCAGGAGTGGACATTCTTTATGCATACCCAGATGGCCTGCCTGTGACTGGTGTTGATTCTGATAAACGTCGGTTTCCATTTAATATAGGGTCAGGAACTTCTATAGCATGCCCTCATGTCTCGGGCATTGTTGGCCTTCTCAAAACAGCCTATCCTCATTGGAGTCCTGCTGCTATCAGATCAGCAATCATGACTACTGGTATGCATAAATGCAGTTTCCAAGTCTTTTAAATTATAAATTCTTTAGATAAAAGCCTATTTGCACACTTTCTAGAAAGATCTAGTTCTAGTAATCTCTGAATAGTTATTTTTTTAATGCTCAGTTGAGTCTGTATCATCCTAAGAATATCTTTTTGCATAAATTTTACTCCCTCCAGTATTAAATATAAAAGCTAGTTGAGGGGTTACTTTGGCCCTAAACCCTAAACCTCAATCCTCTTTGGCCTCCCAAATATATAATTTTTTTCCAAGTTATCTCTAGTAGCTATGTAGCTTCTATGTTTAGGAAATGAGGAAGTAGAATATTATGGATTTGTTGATATATTGCATGCCATTAGTTTTCTTAACTCTTGAAATCTCCACTTTTTCAGCAATGACACTTGATAGCAACAACAGACCCATTTTGGAGCAGTCCAAGCAAGAAGCAAGCCCATTTGCTTATGGTGCAGGACATATTCAACCAGAACTTGCTATGGACCCAGGACTCGTTTATGATCTGAATCCTGATGACTACTTGAACTTCTTATGTGCTCATGGTTACAACCAAACCCAAATTATGTTATTTTCAAAGAGCCCTTATACTTGCCCAGAATCTTTCACCGTTGCAGATTTTAACTACCCTTCAATCTCTGTGCCTAATCTTGTTGGGAACCACTCTGTGACTGTTACTCGCACACTCACAAATGTTGGAGATCCAAGTACTTACAGTGTGCATGTGAAGGCTCCTCATGGAGTTGATGTGTTGGTTGGGCCAAGTCTGTTGAAATTTGAGAGAGCTGGTGAGAAGAAGACATTTAAAGTCATCTTGAAATGGATTGGAGAAGATGACATTTCTGATTATGTGTTCGGAGAGATGTGGTGGTCAGATGGCAAGCACAAAGTTAAGAGTCCCATTGTAGTGAAGCATATTTAGGAATAGTGTGGAAAATTACTGTTCTTGTTATACAGAAAAATCATGATTTTCTTATAAATAAAATTATGTTAAGAATTCCATCTTAGTGAAGCAAATCTAGAAACTACATTCTGGTTTCTTGATTTCGTAGTGGTTTCAAGCATAAATAAAAATGAAACAATATAAAATAATTTTATAAATAAAATTGTCACTTGAATTTGTTTGTTTGTGCTTGAGTGTCTTGTAATTTTAAAGTTTTTTCTTTTTCAATTTGTTATAATTTAGGTAGTTAGCATATTAAACACTATAATCTTATTTTTGGTATAGGACCATTATTGTTAAACTTTGACTTTCTAAATTTATTGTTTTACATCCTACATTATAAGATTGTGTCAGTTCATAGGTAAACTCATATAAATTGTAAATTTAGTTAAACTATTGAGTTTATACATTGAGCTTACTGTTTTTATGTATTTATCTGTAAAATTGTGTCTGCTCTATTAACTTTCTTTTTAATTTGAGCATACTTAGTTGCTTTATATATGAATTTTATAAAAAAATTTATTCATGTTATGTATGTATTATTTTACGTCATTGTCACAAGTTTATTGTGACAACATTTGATGGAACTTCTAAAATATATGTACTAAATTTTTAGTTTTCTGACTCAATAAATTTATAGTAAAAAACACTTTTTTTTACCAATTCATGTTTAGATTAGCTTTTAGAATTTTTTTTAACAATTTACGAAGTAAGTATATTATCTTAACTTGTGAAAAAAGAGCTTTCAAAACAATAGTTTTGTAGTTTCCTAAATATGTCCTAAAATTTCAAATCTTTTTATGGTTGAATGAACACTTACAAACTACGATGGATATGGGAGGGCGGATATACAATTTTTTTATACAAATAAATTTACTATTAATTGAAATCTCTAATCTCATTCCCGTTCCTTCTTTTCAAAGTAAATTCATAATTAACTATGCATAAAAAATAAATTATTTTCTTGACCAATTCAATTTTTACATTGATACATGATATTCAAATTTCACTCCTAATCCAATCCTTAGTTGCATACAAATTTTTTTTTCTTGGCTTGTCAAATTCTTAGCTTCAGATAAAATGCCACACAATATTCTTTTCTTTTTTTCCTTGGAAAAGTTGCATTCGAATGAAATTTTAATGAAGATACGAATCCCATGTTTATTTGGGAAATAAAAGATACTAATTTGTCAACTTTGAAACTTAATCTCAAAGTGATGATCTAACTTGTGACTTCTTGTTTTTTTTTTTTTTTTGTAAAACTCTAACTTATGACTTGTATAAGTTCTTGCGGAGTGTTAAATTTCCATATAAATAATAAGCATTACTCACATTTCCTCATAATAAATAATAAGTTCTTGTTGGGCCAAAAAAAAAACAATAAGTTCTTGTGTAATAAAAAAATATACACGACAAGATACTAATTTGTCAACTTTAAATCTTAATCTCAAGTTGATGATGTAACCTATGATATCTATAAGTTCTTGCAGAGGATTAAACTCCCACAATCTTCGTGTGGAAACTCTTCTATGATGTCGTGTCTTTAAATGATAGTTTAAATTAGCATTATCTTTTCTCGCATACTTTTTTGTTTATTTGAATGCCTCAATAATCTTTCGAGCATCTTTTTATTGTGCGTCCTTTTACAAGAAATGTTTGGTATGAAAATCATAATATAATTATTCATAATTTTACAATTCCTAAAATTAAGAGATGGTTAGAAAGATACTTCATCCCGTCCTTAATATAATATATATTTGAAGAGTTGTTGTTACTCCTAAATATGCTAGATATTTTTTTATATTTGTCATTTTTTAAATTTATTCTTATTGATATTTCTTTAATAATAATTAAGGATGTGAAGAAAGGAGGGGATGAGGGAATCAAAGAAGATAACTATGATGTTTTAAAAAAATATTCTCTTTGATCCAAATTATAAGGCCCAGTTGACTTTTTTAAAGAATCTTAAAAAAAATAGTTACATTACTTTAAAGTATTAAAATATATTGTTTTACTTCAAATTATATTGTTTGATTTATAAACTAATATATAATATAATAAAACACAACATGTAATATGATTAAATAATTTATTTTACTTACTTAACTTTTTTTAAAAAAAATCAACTGAGCTTTATAATTATAACTATAGGAAGTACAAGTAATAATATTAAATAACTTTTTTAACTAATTAAATTAAATAAATATATCCTATATTAAAGATAAATGAAGCATATATCACTCCTTTGAGTAATGATGGACTTACTCGTCTCAGTCGTCTGGTATTACACGTGATTTGCCTCTTACACACTATTTGGGGGGAGTCTAATCTAACTAAGCATCAGGGGCAAAGGGTGAGTACTTTGACGGCAACAATTAAGGAAGTTAAAGCATGCCGTTATATTTACATACCTTGCCTTTTCTAACTCAACAACTCTGGACAAGACTTGCAACTTGAGAATCATTATTTATTGCCACCAAATTATGTCATCATGGCTTTCCTCTTTAAAGAGTTTGTTTTGGCAAAATCAGGTTGTCTCCTAGACAGCTTGAGAATCATTACTTGCTTTATTTAACATATAAACCTAGTTAATTATTGAAATTTCATTTTGTCTTTTAAAAAAAACAATAAAAACTTTCAAATGACAAAATAATCATTTTTGTTGATCAAACAGCAATCGACCGGCTCAATTGGGCTAAATTATACGTGCTTAAATAATTTTTTTTTTCTTTTTTATATTTTATATAAACCAAACATTTAGTGACAACGTAATAACTTTTGAAAAGTTGCAATTTTGTCAAACTCACTCTATGGATGCACATAATTGCTTTAGGTATAGCAAGAGCATTAAGCATATAACAAATATGTAAATTTGTCTTGAGAGTCTTTTTCAAAAAACATTGTTAGTCATGTCGCTCCATAAGCTTCAAATTGTATCACTGTTACCGTTAAAAAGTTAACATTTAACATCATATTTTTAAATATAAATGTTATTTTTTTAACAAAATAGATCAATGCTATGTTTTAAAACTTCTAATGTGGCATTGAATCTAAAAAGTATATAAAGACAACATTGATTTTCAGTAAAAGCACTAGGAACAAATTTTCATATTAACCCTATATTTTATAAAAAGGCATAAGAATTAATATTTATAGAAACATATATCTCAAATAACTTATTAAATTAAATTAAAATATAATTATATAATACTAATAACAAAAGAAACGCCATAAATCTGGAAAAGAAAGAAAGAAAGAAAGAAAGAAAGAAAGAAAGAAAGAAACGCCTTAGATCTAGTTCAGATCACACTCCCAAGTCCTAAGAATCTGCTTTTTGTAACCGGAAAAATCAAATTAGTAACAGAAATTAAAAGGATACATGAAAATAAAAAATACAGAGTACGTACAAAAAACATTATTATTTTTCTTTTCTGCTTTCTAAGATTCAACGTATAGTATATGATAGAGTTAAAAGTATCGGTAAGATCATGACTGGATTCTGAGTTTGCATTTTAACATTAGTTTTGGCAAGCTTTAGCCATTAATACGAGGATATCAAGAGATTATTTTGAAAGGTTATTATGTGAATACTTCTGAATTATATGCAAGTTCTTTATTACTCTGCCAAATTAACTCCAATTGATATGTTCATGGAGAATGAATGAATTGATAATTATGAAATTCCGTTAATATAATATAATCTCTTTCTTTATTACTCTGCGCACTGAAGTCTATAAAAAGCAGCAGAGGAAAACAGAGCCTCATTACCGTTCAGTTTTGAAGGATAATTTGAAAGACGAAACAATGACGAAATCATCTGTTATTCAGTCTCTGCTCTCTGTTTTTCTTCTGTCCACTTTCTGTCTGCAACCTATCCATGCCATAAAGAAGGTAAGCACTTTAGTTTATTTTCTGTTCTTTTCTTTCAGAGTATAATTCGAAAGGCTTCATAGTATTTGACATGAATGTGAGTCAGAGTATTACTCTGTTCTCTGTTTTTCTTTTCCAAATATTGGTGAATGGTGAATGATGGTTGATACATTCCTGTGATGGGCTTAGTTTACAGAATTGGAGTACTAATAATCTATTTGTGATATTCTCTTGCAGTCTTATATTGTGTATTTAGGATCACATACTCATGGTCCAAATCCTACTTCTGCTGATCTTGATTCAGCCAAAACTTCTCATTACAATATATTAGGATCACTCCTGGGAAGGTAAATATATGTCATTTGAAAATTTCTCCGAACCCATATATCCTAAATTCTCTAAGGAAGAAACTGACATGTTAAAGCTATGATCTTTTGCAGCAATGTCAAAGCACAAGAATCATTGATTTATTCTTATAATAGAAACATCAATGGTTTTGCTGCTAATCTTGAAGAGGAAGAAGCAGACAGGCTTGCAAGTAGGAAGATAAATTGCTTAATGACATTGTATATTTTTCTCATTATTTAACGCTAAATATTACTGATTTCTTCATTGTATCGTGTTTTTGTTGGTGCAGAGAATCCAAATGTGGTGTCAGTGTTCTTGAACAGAAGGCGGGAACTGCACACAACACGTTCATGGGAGTTTCTTGGATTAGAGTCTTCTCAAGGAGTAGTTAATAGTGGTTCTGCTTGGGTAACGGCTAAATATGGTGAAGATACAATCATTGCTAACCTTGACACAGGTTTTTAACTCAACCCCATGTTTAAATTTTAATCTTGCCCTATGTCTTTCTTTGAAGAATTCGAATGATTTATGGGTTTTCTGGGAAACTAATTTCACAGGCATTTCCTCATAGCCGTTGATGCTATGTTTTTCTAATCTTATTTATCCCTGCACCAGAAAGATCCAATTGAATAATTATAAGTGACAAAAACTTCTCTTGAATAGGTGTTTGGCCAGAGTCTAAGAGCTTCAGTGATGAAGGAATGGGACCTGTACCATCAAAATGGCGTGGACAATGCCAATTTGAAGATCATGGTTCAAGCAAATCTCTCTGTAACAGGTCAATCCTCTTGATGACATTACTCAAAACACCCCTAGTTCACTGATTTTCACTTCAATCATGCAAAGCCATGGACTATGACTAATTATCTATATGTCAATCTCTCTTACTGTTCTTCCACGTGCAGGAAGCTCATAGGAGCAAGATACTTCATCAAGGGCTTTGAGGGATTCGCAGGCAAACAGAACGCTTCCTGGCACACCGCACGTGACGTGGAAGGCCATGGCTCTCACACTCTATCAACTGCTGGTGGAAACTTTGTCAAAGGAGCTAGTGTCTTTGGTAGCGGAAGTGGTACCGCTAAAGGTGGATCTCCAAGGGCAAGAGTTGCAGCCTACAAGGTTTGCTGGCCTCCTGCTAATAATGGTCAAGCACCTGGAGGCTGTTTTGAGGCAGATATATTAGCAGGCTTTGATGCTGCCATTAGTGATGGTGTTGATGTGATTTCTGCTTCCATTGGCGGTGACCCTGTAGATTTGTTCCGTGATGCCATAGCCTTAGGGTCCTTCCATGCTATGTCTAAGGGAATAGCAGTAGTTAGCTCTGCAGGCAACTCAGGACCAATTCCTGGATCTGTGTCTAATGTGGCTCCATGGATGTTAACTGTTGGTGCAAGCACATTAGATAGGAATTTTGTTAGCTATATATCTCTTGGCAACAAGAAGCATCTATCGGTACTGTGACGCATCTCTCATTTTTGCTTTCAAGTTGATATTATAATAATGGTTTGTGTGTGAAATTTGTGACATCAAGATTTTGTTTGTGAATTTCAGGGAGATACTCTTTCAGACATGAAGTTGCCATCTGAAAAGTTCTACCCTCTGATTAGTGCTAAGGATGCCGGAGCTCCTGGCGAGGCATTTCCTGATGCGTGAGTACAACTCCAATAACCATGCTTCAATTCTGGAATCTTTTTTGTTGGTAGAATGTGACAATGGTGATGATGCAAGATCTTGGATTCTTCGCAGTGAGCTTTGCCTCAATGGAACCATTGATCCTAAAAAGGTGAAGGGGAATATATTGGTTTGCCTCAGAGGTGAGAATGCAAGAACAGCGAAAGGCGTGGAAGCCGCCCGAGCAGGAGCAGTAGGGATGATATTGGCCAATGATGTAGAAAGCATGGATGAAACCATAGCAGACCCTCATGTTTTGCCTGCTTCAAACATCAATTTTGATGATGGTCAATATCTCTTTGATTACATCGAGAAAAACAAGTAACGAACTTTTCTTGTGCTACAACCAAGCCTTGATTTTTTTTTTTTTTCCCGCTTGAGTTGTTAAATTACTTGGTAACTTGTTCATCTCCTGTAGGAACCCAGTGGCTTACATGACTAATGCCAAAACATTACTACCAACAAAGCCAGCTCCTGTCATGGCTGCATTCTCTTCAAGGGGACCCAACATAGTTCTGCCTTCACTCCTCAAGGTTTGTTCTCTCCATTGCTTCATCATCAACTTCACATTGTAGAGATGATTTTTATTAAAACTTGTTCTTTTTCTGCTTCAGCCTGATATTACTGCACCTGGGGTGAATGTAATTGCTGCTTATACAGAAGCCATAGGCCCAACCGAACAAGATTTTGATAAGCGAAGAGTTCCTTTCACTTCAATGTCTGGAACTTCTATGTCTTGCCCTCATATTTCTGGCATTGTTGGCCTCCTCAAAACCTTTCATCCTGATTGGAGTCCTGCAGCCATCAAATCTGCAATCATGACCACTGGTACAATACATATATACTACTACCTCCTGTCTCTCTTGTAAGAACTATTTGGGGTTGGATTTAGTCTTAAATATAAGGCCTCAAACTACTCTATCTCTTAAATTTATAATTCATTCTCCAAAACATTCAGTCGGTAGATATGATTTCAAAGTGTATTTTAGGAAAATCAACTCATATTAGTTACAAATAACTAACTTGACTAATTTCTTAAGAATCAGAAGGAGGATCACTTTCAACACATTTTCTCCAACTCCTATCTGAAACTCATGTTCTTTTTTCGCAGCAAGCACTATAGATAACGCCAAGAATCCAATTCTGGACTCTGATATGAAAGATGCAACCCCATTTGCTTATGGAGCAGGACATGTTCAACCTGATGCAGCTATGGATCCTGGGCTTGTTTATGATCTGACCATTAATGATTACTTGAACTTCTTATGTGGGATTGGCTACAATGGAACTCTTATTCAGGCATTTACAAGAAAGCCCTACACTTGTCCAAAGTCAACCAACGTACTCGATTTCAACTACCCTTCAATCACAGTGCCTAGTTTGGGGACAAAAACTGTCAAAGTTACAAGAACAATGACGGACGTGGGGACTGGTCCAAGCAGATATTCTGTGAAAATTAAGGTTCCAAAGGGACTTAGTGTCTTTGTTGAGCCAGATCGCTTGAGATTCATCAAAGTTGGAGAGAAGAAGAGCTTCCAGGTTTCGATTGAAGGAACTGGTGCGAAGAGGCCTGGACCTTATTCTTTTGCAGAGATAGTGTGGACCAATGGGAAGAACACAGTCAGAAGTCCTATAGTGGTCCACCACAAATAAGAAGAATGATCATGGGGATTTCATTGTTATATTTAGGTTATATTTCGTCTTTAATGATTGTTTGTTCGCCTGTGTGTTTTTTTTTTATATTTGATTTTAGAAATTGGTTAAGTGGGGATTATGGATATGGTATTGGTGGTGGGGGAGTTTGTATGTAATTGTGTTCCATTAATATGTTTTATAAGAAATTAATAATATATAATTTATCAAAAAAAAAAAGTTTATTACTCCAAAGTCTTGATGTTATTTATTCGTAACATTCAGCACTTTTAAATTGAATGTTTACAAAATTTTTCACCTAATCATAGGTTTAGCCCTTTGAATTTTGGCAAAAAAATGAAAGGTAAAATACCGTCCAATGTCATGATGTCATTTATTAGTAACATTCAACACTAATCCTATTTATGGTGCATTTAGCATCTTTAATACTATCTTCCAATTACATTCTTCACTCTAATTGTGAAGTTATTAAATCCCTAAGCTTTAAAGTTTAAAGGCCACACATCTTAATCAAGCCCCACTATTGTAATATAATCCTACATCTAATTATAAGAATTAAATAAGTAATTTGTGGATGTTAAATAATTAGTTTAGTTTTTTTTACAAATAATTAGTTAAGTTATTTGTAACAAATGTATGTTGGTTTTTTTAAATTACTCTCTCTAATCATATGCATTGAAACAATCTATTAAAAGAAATCTCATTAACAGGTACATGCAAATCAATGAGGTTTCTTTAAAGGAAAGAATTATAAATTTGAAATATAAATTAATTAATGTATTACTTTTTGCATCAAAGTAAACTCATTAGTGTAGTTTTTATATTTACAACTTAGAAATTGAGAAAGCATTATCTCATTCCGATGAAGTAAAATGTCAATAAATTATTGACCAAAACTTTTATGTTATTGGGTGAGAACAAAATTTCAAGTCTTCCTCACAAATAACTTTTTTGTTCTAGCCCCAAGGTATTTACTGTTGGCAGCAGTGATTAGTCCTCTTACATTGAAGACTTCTTAAAAGAGTTTTAGTAGACATTCTCTTCACACACCACCAGGGATCAAACACTTGACTAAATAGTTAAATAACCTAATTAAATACTAATTGTGCTAGGCCTCATGGTTGGAGAAATTCTTGTGTGAACTTGGTTTGCCATATCATTTGTGGTCTAACCAATTAAATTATTACAACTCAGCAGATAATTTGGCACTTCTTAAATAATAATTGATATATTAATAAAATTAAAAGATTTCACAAGATTTATCTTTTTATTATTTGTGAAATCTTAATTAATAGATTTATTTATTTTGAGAAAAATAAAAATGTGAAAATCACAAGTAGCCAATTAAAATTAATATTTACTGATTTGTTATATTTTAATTTGTCAGATTACATATGACATGGCGAATCAGGTTCATATAAAAATTTCTCCTCATGATTGATAGCTTTCTAACTCTGTGTCATCCTTTAAATTTTGACCCTACAAAGGGGTCAAAATGTCTACGCCTTTGTTATTTTAAATTCATTTAGATTCATACAAAAATTTCTCCTCATGATTAATAGCTTTCTAACTCTGTGTCATCCTTTAAATTTTGACCCTACAAAGGGGTCAAAATGTCTACACCTTTGTTGCTTTAAATTCATCTAGAAGTATGTATACTTTAAATTTTGACCCTACAAAGAGGTCAAAATGCCTACACCTTTATTATTTTAAATTCATCTAGAAGTATGTTTTTTCCACGTGCTTCCAGCAGTATAAAGTAATTTTTGGAATATCAAACAGCTTGACACTTTTTAAAAAATTTCTATTAAAATACTTTTTGAACTTTTAAATTCCTAAAACGTCATATGAATATGGAATAAGACAGTTAGGGCAAAAGTAAGAATATGGGATATAAAATTTTGAAGCAAAAGACAAAGTTGCCCTTGCTCTATTTCCTTTTTGTCTTCTCCCTGCATATCTTCTCTCTCCACCAAATATGATTCTCTCTTCTCCATTCACTGAGGACATTTGCTCACATTCCATTCTTTTCCCACCCTTTATGTGTACTAAACGAGCCCTTAGAGTGTGGTTCCCTCTTCTCTTGTATGCATGAACCTTTCAAAAACACTTTTTTTCTCCAAAGCTTACTGACTTCCAAATAAGATATTTTGCTATTTCCGGTCGGACATCTTCAAACATCAAATAGCCATAATAAATTTTAGTGAGGGAGAATGATGAGATGTAACATTAATTTAAGGAAGAGAGACAATTAAATACCACTTGAATTTTAACATTTCAAATCAGTCTTGTTGCCTACAGAAGCATAAGATTGACTAAATTTGTAATGCAATTGATGACTTATTTTTATATGAAATCACTTATTTCGGATTTTGAAATTTAAATGGTATTTTCTTGTCATTCTCCCTTAATTACATTTAAGATTTTTG
>JBAGKO010000011.1:13201120-13217561 GCA_037177275.1 Acacia concinna | reverse complement strand
TATGTATTTCAAAATAAATATTAAAATAATATGGAGGGGACAATAGACTGACACATGTGATAAAAACTCATGAGGTGCTATGATTTTAGTGGTCAGTGCACAAATGAGATGGTGCACTGAGTGGATGCAAGAATTTCTCATAGGGGAAGTGTGTCTCCATTGATCTTCCCCATCATTGGATCAATTTTCTTTCTTTCTTTCTTTTTTCTTTTTGCCAACTATTGAATCAATTTTCAATGTTTAGAATTTAACATTTTATAATAATATCATCATAATATTAATTACAAAGATAAATTTAATCTATTAAAATTATATCTAAATACTTCAACTCTGTAGATTTTTAGTAAAAATGTTTATAATTTTTTACCTATTAGGTTACAATTTAATAGTTTAATCATTTTTAATATTTTTTGTTATTTAAGATTATAATATATTTTTTTAAACTCTTAAATCTCAATCATTAGAAGTTAGTTAAACTAGTAGTTAGGAAAGTCAATGGAGGGAAATAGATATGAAGCTCAATGTTAATGTTCGACAACCATGTGGTTGATTCATAGGAACATAATTCTCGCCTAAATAGTCAAAGGTTCAAACAACATGAGAGTTAAGCTTTGATAAAGAGTTAATGAGAGGAGGTTCAATAGAGAGCCCCTTTTACTCGACAACAACCTAAATACATTGAGGTTTTGAATGATAATATATGTAATGTTATGAATGATTTTTTTTTTTGGATCAAGTGTTATGCATGATTTGACTTCAGGTAAAAAAAAAACAAATGAATAAGTTGACTATTGAGATAATTGATGTTTATGGACATGTACGTTAACCTCTAAGGAAAATAATGCCATAAATGTATTTAGAATGATGTTCATGCAATTATTTAACATGGTTCATGCATTTAGAACGATTCCTGTACTTTTTAATAATTTTTATACACAAGAGAGAATTAGTTATAAGCCAATATTTAAAAGCCAAGTTTATACCTTTACCCTCATTTATGTATATTGCCTTTTCAACTTTTTCATCTTTCTCCTCCTTTAATTAAGAGCAAAATTGGAATAATGTCACTTAATACTTTAAAACTGAACTTACATCAAAAATAATTTTTTTAGTCAAAAGATTTATAATAAGGACTAGAGTGATATGTATTAAATATATATATATATATATTGTTGATAATTGATAAGTAAATGAGTAATATTTGGAAAAAAAATGTAACTGAGTAATAGTGTTAAGCACATTCTTATATAAAAATGAGGCATTCTCCCGTACGTTGCACTGGCTAGTAGACTCTACACGATATTTTTTTAGAGATTAAAGATCACTTTGGTAAATAGATGCAAATTGAAAACCCTTGGATTTATTTGTTAGCTGCTAATTTTTGGAGAGGTATTGTATTGTTTTGGTTCTTATGAATATGAATAGAGTTCTAGTAGTTGGCGCAAGTTGTTTGAGAATGGAATAGTGGCACTTTTGGAAAACTCAAGAGATGACAATTATTCTTCTTTGAGCATACATTTATTGGGTTATCAATTCGTAATGATTTATTTATTAGTGATGTGCCATTATTTCACATGTGTTAGTGTTTTGGAGCCATTCATTTCTTAACTATAAGTTTAATGTACATTAAAACTATTGAAACTAATTTTATTGAAAGAGTTACAGAATCCATAAAGACATATAATGTGTGCATTATATTGAATATAATTTAAAGGAGAAAATTGTAAGTCAGGTGGTCACAAATTTATTTTTTGGAGGAGACGCATTTGAGTTGATAATCTTTGATAGTGGCATTGATGCAGGTGGTGACATGGCACACGAGTGGTGGCTAGCCAAAATGTTTTTCAGTTTGGCAATAATTAATGTCATCACTAAAAACTATAGAGACAATTTCTACAATAGCTATTGAAAGTCAATTTATTTGTAGTGATCAATATTTTCACTAACACTAAAAAGAAATAAAACAAACACAAAAGGGAAAGACAATTGAATCAACTGCAATATTGTTTTAGTTTTTATATTAATTGTTAATTAATAATTATTTATATCTCTAAATGTGATTATATTCTTATACAAAATAATAGGGTATGATTTATTATTAGGCACATGTGGTTATAGGTACCATCTTCATCTATTAAAGATATTATAAACAATTGATAAACATGGTATATGAGATTGAGATGTTGTTTTACAAGAAAATAATTAAAAGTAGAATTTTACTTGAGGAACAAAAATCAAATTATCAACATAATGATTCATTGGTTGAATGTTCTTCAATCTCCCCCTCATGTAGAACATTATGGATAACTAAATTAGCAGACATCAACTTATTGTCTATGTTTGATGCATCTTTTTGTACACACCATGCCACATGCTACTTCATCTCTAATGACTAAACGACCCATGTATATATGAAGGTGAAATTTTATGAAGACAACTTTTTTCTTTCTCGAATAAACCATGGGTGAGGACAAGCCAACTGTGACATAGAAGGGATTTGCCTAAATTTGAGCATTGGAATTGGGGATAGTAAAATAAAAATTTTGAATATTTATATCCAATTAGTTAGTCATTGTTTATTGTGCAATCTGTAATATGTTTTAATATAATTGGAAAATCTTAATCTAGAAAATATGTTCTATTATGGCATCCAAACTACTAAGAGCATTGATTCACTTTATATTTGTCAATGTTGTCAGGTACTTCAAAAAATTTTAAATAATGGTAAACTTTACCTTTCTCTATCACTTTCATGAAGCATTATCACACTCTCGTTTGTGTATCAAAACTATCAGTCCCAGTACCATACATAAATATTCAAGTGTCATTTTTTTAGGAACTTGAATGGTTTATAATTGAATATCAAGTGTACTTGCTTCATAGTGACATGTATTTCATATTTAATATTCAAGTACATCTTCATTTTTCAAACGACTCATAATTAGTTATTAATCTAGTGGTTTTTTCCTCCTAAACAATCTTTACCACAATTAAAAATCAAGTTGCTTTTCATTTTCCAACTAACTTATAATTAACATTCAAGTGATTCTGCCCAGCAAAGATATGATTGAAATTGCCCACCATGGACAATGAGCAAATTATCTTTAATTTGATAATCTCAACATTCAAGTGATTCTTCATTTTCCAACTGATTTGTAGTTAAAATTCAAGTGGTTGTTTTCTAGCAATATGAAAGGTGTTTAGTTGAGAGTCAAGTACACTTGCATCAAATTGACATTTATCATTTCATAGTTAACATTTAAGTGTATTTATTTTTCCAACTGATCTATAATGGGTTAAGGTTCTTAAATAACCTTCAACTTTTCACAAAGGAGTAAAAGTATCCTTCAACAATTTTTGGTACCAAAAGTAACCTTCAACTTTTGAAAAGGAAGCAAACGTAACTATGGCTATTAACGCCGTTAACATCCGTTAACTCTAACATTTTAAAGTGTAAAAATAGCTATTAACTTATACCAAAAGTGTAAAAAGTAACTATAAATTTTTTTTACATGCACAAGTTACTGAAAGTTGACTTCTAGAACATTAATTCACAAGTTTTTATATTACTTATGCAAGTTGGAGTCCAAGAGAATTTTAATTATGAGATGACTAGAAGTGATGTGGATTATCCCAACTCTACCATATGGTTGTGGAATTACTTAGTGCTAGTTGTGAAATTACTTTAATAATTGTGATCACAATAATTTAAAGGCTGGTGTTCATGTTGGATATTTTAATTTTTAAAATTTGAGTGACAAATTTCTTTTACTTCGTCATTCTCGTTAGAATAAAAAATGTAGCTTTTGAATAAGTTTTTATTTGACTTTTATCTGGGAGGTGATGGAAGATCGCATATGTATATGGTAGGGTTAGAATGATCCATGACACTCCTAGTCATCTCATAATTATTAAAATCATCTTAAACTCTAACTTGTATAACTAATATAAAAACTTATGAATTAATGTTCCTGAAGTCAACTTTCAATCACTTGTGCATATAAAAAAAATTATAGTTACTTTTTGTATTTTTGGTATAAGTTAATGACTCTTTTTTCACTTTAAAATGTTACAATTAACGGAGTTAAAAGCTATGGTTACTTTTACTTCCTTTTCAAAAGTTGAATTTTATTTTTGTTACCACAAATTGTTGAAGGTTATTTTTGATCCTTTAGAAAAAGTTGAAGGTTATTAAAGAACCTTAGCCCATTCATAACTAATATTCAAGTTGCATTTTTTTTCCAAAAGGTTCCACAATTTATCTTTTTTTATATATTTGATAGTTTTATAAAGATTATTAAATGTTTTCCTCTATTTTTGTTTTCCCTAGATATACATAGAAAACACACATGAAAGATTATTGTTTCCTCTTTTTCAATTTGAATTGAACTCACATCTATATAACTTGATTTATGTATTTCTACCCTTTTCAATTTGTTAATGTGTATCTTTTTGTTCAAGATTTTGAAGATATATTATAAATAGCTCTTTGGATTATTCCGTAAAGTGATTCAAATCTTTTCATTTTTCAATGTTAATTTTTTAATAAATGGCTTTTGAACTTTAAAGATAAGTAGTTTTTCAATATGACTTTTGGACTTCAAGAATAAATGTTAAATGATAATGAGTAATGAATGTTGTTGTAAAAATTGATTGTTTTATTTGTGAATTTTTTGCAGAAGATTTTTTTACCTGTTGAATATATTAAGGGTCTTGTATGTTGATGCTGATTCTGGGTGTTTTGTCTAAGGAAAAAGATAAATTTTTGTTTTCTCTAGATATTTATAGAAAACACATATGGGAGATTATTTTTCTCCCTTTTATTCAATATGAACTCATATCTATATAACTGGATTTATGAATTTCTACCATTTCAATTTGTTATGTGTGTGTACCCTTTCAATTTGTTAGTGTGTGTGTGTGTGTTTGTTTTTTCCCCTCAAGATCTTGAAGATAGATATTATATAGCTCTCTAGAGTATTTTATAAAATATTCAAGTCTTTTCAATTGCCAATAGTTTTTTTTTTTTTTTAAAAAAAAAGAGTTGCTTATGAATTTCAAGGGTACATGTTTTTTTTTTTTTAAAAGATGGAGTTTGGATTTTAAGAAAAAAATGTCAAATGATGATGAGTAATGAAGGTTGTTGTAAAATTCTACCATTTTGTGTGCGAATTTTTTTTGGATTTGTACAATTGGTGAGTGAACTGTTTATGCAAGTTGACACTTTTGCTCTAGTTATTTTAAGTTTTGACATTATTGGTTGTAGATCTGCTATAGGTTCACTGGTAGCGATGGAAAGATGAAGTTAAGGGCAATCCTGCCTTCCAGTCAGAATTCTCAAGTCATTTCTGGAAGTATTGAGAACCTGGGTCTTATGCGCATAAGAGACAAAAAATCATGCTCATGTATATTGTTCCTACATTGCAAATTTGGAATCTGTATACTATGATTCCGCCCATAATCACATTATAGAAAAGCTGCAAAACCTTGATATTAAAAATAGACTAAAATAATCATATTCTTAACTCCATATGACCCAATAAAAGCTTTATCAACCTGTATCTAATTTCCCAATTCTTAAAGCAAAACCTATGGAACAATAATCAGATCAAGGGAGATTATAAGCAAAAGCAAATCCTCTGGAAAGATAATCAGATCAAGGAAGCTTACAAACAATAGCAAATCCAACAATTTTATATCATTCAATATCCTTCAATAATGAGTTGATCAGGACAATAATTACTAAGTATGGCAAGCACATCATCCAGTACAGAAACCTTTTTGACCATATCCATTATAGAAACCTTTAACATCTCATTACTCAATCAAATCAGCTCTGAAACTCCTTAAAATCATTCATGGACTTATCTTCCTCAAACAGCCAGAAATTGTCATCGGATGGTGTACACAAGCTTAACAAATGTAAGGGTCAGACCTAAAATCATGGTTCAAACTCTGACACAGCATATCAACAAACCTGAGATCATATACTAAGCTCCTTACATGCCTACAGTTTCGCTTTCTTCTTTCTTCTCTCTGAACTAGTTATTGTTAGACCACTTAGCACAAATCATGAACCATATCTGCTCAAAAGTCTAGACAGCTAGCTAAGGGGTAGAGTACATTCATGGGAATGCTCTTGTTATCATAACAAATTTGATGACATTGAGGTATTTATAAAGCCCAAGGAAGAGAATTCTTAATGAAATTTCAGGCTCAAAATCTTTAAGTTCGATTGGTTTGACGGAGAGTTTAACGCTTTTTGAATTGGTATTTCAGCAATGCCCCTATTGCATGAATTGGTATTTCAGGGTAATTGGACAATAAAGGTTCGTGTAACCAGCAAAGAAACATGCGTTCTTACAAGAATGCTAGAGGTGAAAGGAAGCAAAATATGAAACAGAACATAACCCAGCACCCTTCTAATTCATTCTACCAGCGCATTAACAAAAAAAGAAATTAACAAATTGGAAATTGTAAGGGCTAGAAGCAGGTAATCAGAGAATGGAAGACTATTCATTACCTCACTGTTTCTCTCCTCTTCCTCCCTACTCGACCGCTTAATATCTCCGGTCCTCCTCCTCCTCCTCTGCCACTCGACTCTGATGTTGAGTGGATGTATCAGTTCCCCTTCATTTCCTCGCTCAATTTTCTGCGTTCGACTCTAAGTTAAAGAGAGGAGAGGGATAACAAACTGAGCTCTGGTACGGACAGTAGGGGTACGTATGAACGATATCAGGGGAATGATAAAAGAAGCAGAATGAAGTGATTGAACGATATCAGTGGAATGATTTAGTTACCGTGATTGAGCAGCAACTTTCGCCGGAGTACTGCAAGAACGTTGCGGCCAAACTTGCGTGAAGGATGATGATGGCGATCGGTGACGGTCAGATGAAGGAAATAGTTTTATTTAGTTTAAATTACTTTGGATACCTATCACAACAAAATATTATAAATAAAGATATTTTTATTTATAAATTTTGTAATCTCAAGTTTATAAATGTAAAATTAGGGGGAAATGATTTTGCAGGAACCTTATCTTTGTGGTACTCATAATCCTTAGCCTAATCTCAATCCTAATCCATCGTAGCAAACAATATAGGGTGTGTTTAGATTAAAAATTACCATCGGTATTTTTGGAAAAGTAAAATTGAGTTATAATAAGATTGGGTAAAAATAAGATTAGATAATTTAATTTTTGTTTGGAATAAAGATTGTAAAAGTTACTTATAAGTTACTTATGCAAAAGTAAAACTTGTTTAATTGAAATTTTGTAGAAGTAACTTTTGATGAGAAATGACTGAAAAAGGCGTGAATCATATTATATAGATTACACACTTATATCTAAATATATTGTAATATTTATACTACCTCCAATCCTAATTATGACCTAGTTTACTCTTTTAACTTCCTTAATCTCTCTAAAAAAAAATCAATTGCGTCTTATAATTAGGACCAGAGGGAGTCTTAATACATATAAATATTATATTATATTTATGCTACCTCCGGTCCTAATTATAAGACCCAATTAATTTTTTTTAGAGAAGTGAAGAAATATCATATGTTGTGTTTTATTATATTATATATTAGTTCATAAATAAAAAAAATGATTATAAAAAATGTTAAATTTTAATACTTTAAAATAAGATAATTAGTAATTTTAAGATTATTTAAAAAATTAATTAGATTTTATAATTAAGAGTAGAATGAATAAATTTAACAGGAAAAAAAGGGAATATTGTCATCGTGAATAGTGCCATCAGAGGGAAAAGCATGAAAATGTTGCTTCTATAATCCGATGGAATTCTGCACTATTCATGATAGCATCCATCGCTGAACCAAACATGATTTTTTTTTTCTTTTTTGCTTTTGCGATGATGCACAGTGAACAATTAGTCTAAAATGCATACACAAACGGCGAGTCAAACACATAGATAAATGTCACAATCCTTGTCCATGAGTCCCTAATATCAAATAAGGCCTAAAGGTAAAGAAAAAGTATCTTAAATATGGTACGAGTATTGTCCATGCATATGGTAGCTTTTGTTTTAAGGAAAAGAAGAAAAATAAATATTGAATTTCAATTGAAATGATAATTAGTAAATTACAGTAGTAACTTCAAATTTCAAACCAAAAAACTTCAAATTAAGATATTTAAAATTAATACTCTTTAATGAAAATTCAATTGAAATACCAAGATCTACGAAGGCAACAAAAAATAAAAAGAAATACCAAGATCTGGATTCTTTTTTATTTTTGGTATGCCAAGATATAGATTCATGCCTATACACTTTCAAGAAATTTCTAATCAGATCAAGAAAATTAATTAGGGATTTTAAAATCCTATTAATGGGATTATCAAAAAAGGACCACATTGCCCTTTTCTAATGCCACTTTTTTCTTCTTTTTTTCTAAGGGACGGAACATGTGGGGTCTCCCCAAAACATCTGAGGAACGCACTTGGCACATTGGAAGTCACAAGGAAACACGGTTGAAACAAAAAAAAAGGGAAAATTAATTTTTTTGATTTTTATAATTTTGACTAAATTGTAATTCAATTTTTATTGACTTAGTGCAACTCCGTCCTTATAGTTTCAACTCGGCTGTAACTCAGTCCTTGACTCGCTACAACTCAGTCCTTGTAGTTTTAATCATTTTATAATTTAGCTCATGACCTTTATTCTAAAACAGAAGGACTAAATTATAAAGTGGTCAAAATTATAGAGATCAAATTGTAGCAAGTCAAAAGTATTAGGACTGAATTGCAGCCGAGTTAAAACTATAGGGACTGAGTTACACATAATCAAAGTATAGGGATTGAGTTATAATTTGGTCAAAACTATAAAAACCAAAAGATTAATTTTCTTAAAAAGAAAAAGCCACACCTAAAGGCCAACCAATGCCCACGGTTCAATTTGGTCCCTCAAGTTCGCCTTTATTTTTTATTTTGGTCTCTCAACTTTGAAACCATTGATTTTGATTTCTGTAAGGGTTTTCAAATTTTTATTGAGCCATGAGGACCAATATTCTAAATGAAATGAAACTTAAAGGACTAAAATAAACCATTTGTTAAAATTAATGGATCAAAGATTATATTAACCCAAAAATTAAATAAAAATGGGATTGTATTTTTTATAATGACAAATAAGCATTACATATCTTGGTATTCAAGCAAGCTGGATTTGATTGGAGTTTTTCCTAATATATATATATATATAGGAGTATGTATTAAATTTGATCGAGGCTAAAATCTTTTACAAAAGGATATAAATCAAAGGGATAATCCTAATTAAATCCTTCTAAAATAGAAAAATTTAAATTCGGACCTACATTTTTAACAAATTATTAATTAGGCAGTGAGGCCTAATTAAGGATTTTAGAATGTAGCTGAAATACTATAATACCCCTATTTAAAGTAAAATTAAATATTTTTAATCTATATATTTTTATATACTCTTAACCTTAACGTCAAAATCTATGCTTCTTTGAATCATTGCAATTATTGGGATCTCGGACTTGTAACAGCATTGAAAGATAATATATATAGATTAAAAATGTTTATTTTTTAACGTAAATAAGAGTATTATGCTCTTTCAACAATATTCTAAAATCCCTAATTAAGTCTCATGGCATGATTAATAATTTGTTGAAAGTGCAGCCCTAGATTTGCATTTGATATTTCAGAAAGATTTAATTAAGATTCTCCCTAAATCATAATGCATTTTTTAGATATTAGGATGAATTGTTTTCCTAAATATTAAAAGTTTGTTAAATTTGACTGAGATTTAATTTAAAGAAAAAACAAGAAGACAATTCAAAACATGCCTTTTAGAGATACGGTATTACTTTAATTGAGTTTAAAATCCCTATAAATAAGAGGCTCTATAGAAGTTCAAGTGAACCAACGCATATTGAAGACTGAAGACTCACAGAATTTGTGCAAAGTCAGGTAGGTTCTCTACTCTTGTGCTCATACAATTAATTCGTGGAAACGTTTATTTTGCTCAAAAATTTATATTAAGAAATAAATATATATGCTTCGACCATATCGTAAGGGCTTTGGAATTTCAATAACTTTGAAAATGATCATATAAGAATATAATTGGTGTTTCTTTTTTTTCTTTTTTTCTTTTAAAAAAAAACATATATCAAATGGGAAAAATCTTCGCTTGAACGTGACTTGAGTTTGAATTTCAAGGAATTCAAACGATAACTTTGTTTTTTTATATCTCTAATATCCTGCATGATGTATCGACTCTTTTATTTAAAAGAAAAGAACCAAAATAATAATTATTCACTTGTTAGACTTTTACAAAAATTATGTTTCTTCTTAAAAAAATAAATAAATTTATTTTATTAATTATTTGATGTAATTTAATTAACAATATTTAGAATTACTTTGTTAATAATTAATATCCATATTATTTTTTATTTGGATAAGATTTAAATTTTCAGAAGAGAAATAATTCATAAATTATCCTTTATAGAGATACCATATTGCGATTCGATACTTCATGGATAGGATGGAAAAGTCATCACCTTATTATTATCAGAATATTGAGAGGATATAGGTCAATGCTCTCTGATCTTCTTCTAATTTAATTTAGAATTAATATACGTATAACATCTTGAAAGTATTTTTTTTAGGTGCAATTAGCGCCTTAAACTATTTTGTGTCACGTATCCTGTATTTTTTTGTGTCATTTTGCAGTTAACAATAATTTAAAAAATTTAGGGTGCTGAATATACTTTGAGTACACAAGAAAAAACATTTTAATATGCTTGATGCACTTTAACGTATAAGTTATTATTAAAAATATGTATCTCGTTTTATAATTTATATCCTTAAATAAATATTCTCATAACCAGTTATTTCAAGATTAGTTGCATCAACCCAATTAAAATGGTAGATAATTGAAGATTAACCTATTACATCCTTTTTTTTTTAAGCATATCCTCTCAAAATATTTTTCTCTTCTTTCACTTTTAAAAATCTAATCTCCACCATCAAATTGAAAAATAATAGTTCATATTTAATGCTTTATAAAATCATTATTACTCCGTATAATGTTTTACTGTAGTATGTTAAAATATTTATTTTTATATAACAAAACTGTGAACTATCAAAGCAAATATTAGCATTGAAATTTATTTTTATATATGTAATAATAAGATAATATGTATAAAAGATTAAATACGAAATCTCCATTTTTTTAGTCTTACCCTTTATTATTCAGATTAAGAGAAAACTAGGGGAAGAATACTAGAAGAGGAAAATCTTAAAAATGGTAATTTTTTTACCATTTTGGGAAGTTCCCTTCCTAATATTCCCTCCCGTATTTTCTCCTTAGTCTTATCTCTATCTAAGCACGCAGACCTTAGTGGAAATGAGATTTGAAAGGAAAATGAAGGAGATACTGAAAATATATTTGGGGGATTTCCATCTTAGTATTCTTTCACTTTTATCTTCTCTCCAACCAAACAACCAAACATATAGGATAAGACAGAGAAATTGTTCTTATCCAAAATTCCAAATCACTTCAAAATAAGTAAACAAAATATAGCAAGCTCATCAGTTGTATGTTGGTTTCACATACAAAAACATAATTCACCTCAAATTCTTGAGATAACTAATTGTCTTCTCATTTAAGATAAATATGTTCATGAAAATTTATTAAATCATTATATATATATTTTTATTCTTTATATTATACAGCTAATTCTTAATTATCTCTTTTTTCATTCTTGTAAATGGATCTATTTTTTCTTTTCCAGAACGTAATACTATCTCCCTCACAACAAAGAACCAAGTAGAGATTGTAATCATGACCTCCTCTTATGTTTCATTTTCTGAAGACTTAATGGAAGATACATTTGATATCAGTTTTACTGTCATCCAACGTGCGATTTCACCTATTACAAGACTTCATCAAATGACATCTTTCGAAGTGTTCCCATCCCCATTCACTATGTCATGTGAAGAATTAATTCTAGATGTTCCAAGATTTCTTCGTACAAATAATGTAGCCAACTATCTTTCTGAAAATGATTTGGAGTCATTGACACTTGAAATCATATTTTACTACCATGAAATAATTCAACGTAGCCCCTTACAACCAGCAACACATTATCATCGCTTCATACCTCTAATTGTGTACCTTCATGTCAGTACTTCTGATCACGGTTTAGTACCGTTCTCTTTTAATCTCCAAACTACTGCTCTATACGGAGACAATGAATATTTGACCAATATTGATGATGAATCTGATCATGCCACACACCCGTCCATGCAACAAGGTTATGATCATCAGATTACCTTTCTATATGGAGACCATCAATATATGTTGGATAATGGTGATAATCTGGAGTCAACAGAGATATATCAAGCAATAGAGCAATCTTTACAACACATGTTTATAGCTCCTGCAGCAACAGGAAGGGCTATAATGTCACTTAGGAAGCTGAAAATGTCCGATGAAGGGGCAAAGGCAAGCCAATGTTCCATTTGTTTGGAAAACTTTGACGACAACGTTTTAGCGTTACCTTGTGACCATCTTTTTCATAATAATTGCATTGTAAAGTGGTTAAGAACGTGTCACACATGTCCATTGTGTCGCTTTGAATTGCACATATAGACTAATTTCATATGTTTTGAGCATTAATTAAAGTTGTTTCTATCTAATGATATTTAAATTTTATTGGGATGAATGATTTGTGAATTTTAAAGGGAGAAAAACTAAGGGACACTTTGGTTTGATCCGATTGTACTCTATCGTCTATAGTCTATAATCTACTGTGCAATGTAATGTGATATGTAATGGTAATTTGTGCAATGTTAATTAGATAATTGATGTTTGGTTTGATTTTTAAGCAACGTGTAATGAGTTGTTTTCTTAAATAACACTACAAAAAAAACATTAAATTTCTGGCGGAATTTGCCACATAATTTATTTTTCTAACAGAATTTCCCATAGATTTTGTGACAGAAATCCATTTCCCACGGAATTTCCGACGAAATCCATTCTATAGGAAAAAATGCCGTTGCAAATCCATTTCCCACGGAATTTTCATTCTGTTGCAAATTTCCCACGGAATTTTCAACAAATTAAAATTCCGTCGCAAATTTCCCACAAACTTTCGATAGGAAATTTCCATCGCAAATTTTTTTATTTTTAAATTTTTGAATCTGAAGTGGGCTGCCACGTGTCGCCTCCTTGTTGTTAGTGCAGGCTTTCACCTAAGAGGGGGTGAATTGGGTGTAATATAAAAATTAAGAATCTTGAAATTCTTTTTGCATATTTGTAAATAATAAGTAAAAAGATACTAAACCTTAAAACACTAATCAATTAATCGAATCAAGCATGCTGGATATAAATAAGATAAGGGAAGAGAGATTGCAAACAGAGATTTATCCTGGTTCGGTCCTCCATTGACCTACATCTAGTCCTCAGGCTTCTCCTAAGATTTTGAATCCACTATAACTTCTTGTTTAATCTGGGCACAAGAGAAGCCTCTACAATTCCACAAGTTTAGCCGAGCACTTATGTAGCCTTCAACAATTCTCTTCATCGAGAGACTCCCCCTTACATACCTTAAGGATACAACTAGGTTGACAAGAGATTTAAAACAAACTTCTCTTTCAAAAGTAGATAATAAACACTGAAGTACAATGAATTGTTTCTCTCTCTAAAGTATATTATATAAACATATGGAAATAGAGAGATGGAGAAAACAAAGTATATGGGTAGGAGATACATTCAGAGATTCAGTATTTCGACTCTATGTACTTGAGCTCTCTTATCTTTATTTTTGAATGATCTCATATATATATAGCAGATGAAGAGTATTTGACCGTTGAGCGTATTCTTCCCGTTGAGTGACGTTGTAGAAGACTATTGGAAATATAGTCGTTGGAGTTTGCTTTTTGACCATTGAAGCTTAATCCATGTTTAATCACCATTAAACTTCTTATTAACTTGATTAATAATGATTAGAAATGAGTAGAAACAATTTAATCAAGGTTTATGAGAGTTTGGTGAAGATTTGAAAAATCCGAGACGATGATAAGAGTTATGCACGGCATCAATCGAGTGCAACTTGAAGTGATTTGTATAGATCACTCTCAACATCACTAGAGTGATATGAAAGTGATGAAAAATTTATGATCACTCCAGTGGCATTAGAAGTGATTTGTACTGATAACTCTGAACATCACTCGAGTGCTTTGAAAGTAATGAAAAATTTATGATCACTCGAGTGGCACTGGAAGTGATTTGTATGGATCACTCTAAACATCACTCGAGTTCTTTGAAAGTTATAAAAAATTTATGATCACTCGAGTGGTACTGGAAGTGATTTGTACGGATCACTCGAGTGGCACTGGAAGTGATTTGTATGGATAATATCCAAATTGAGAAAATAGCCCCTCTCCAGAAATATCTTCAAGTCTTCTTTCCAACGCAACAAGAAGCACCCAAAAATTCCTTGTAGTTTGAGAGTTATGATGAAAAGAGTGACAACTGTTCAGGAAATTCAGCAGTGACTTCTCTCATGCATATCTCCTTCATCGGACCTTATATACTCTTGATTCTTGGCTCTAGAAAACTCCCACTGAATTTAGATTCATATTTAAGAAGTTTCATTTCAATTGAATCTATGATGTGGGAGATATCTTCAAAGTACTGAACCTATCTTGGATTTGCATGAATAATTCCAGTATCATATTCAAAAATGAATCTCTCCTTGATCTGACATGATTTGTGCTTGATTCTTGATTCATTTAATTGTATTGGATGTCTAGTTTCCTATGAAAGAATTTTCATCTCCATTGTATCTGGGTTGAGAGAGAATACTTCAAAATATTGAAGCTATCTTGGAAATGAATGCAGAATTTTAGTGTCAATTAAATAATGCATATCTCCTTTATCGGATATGATATTTGCATGAAATCAATGTTATTGCGTTCCTTTTTAAGTCTAGTTTCATATGCAAGAAGTTTCAGCACAATCAGATGAGTATTTAGGAAGTTATGATCAAACTACAAAGACTCTATTTCGCTAGATGAAAACAGAGTAGAACAGAGACGACACCACTCGAGTGACCTTGGGTCACTCGAGTGATCAAGTCCATCACTGGAAGTGTCACTTCAAGTGATGCGTCAGATGATGGTGTATCTTCCATACATGTCATTCTTCACTTTGATTTAACCCATCTAACCATCACTTGAGCATATAAACTTCTAACATCACATCCAATGACTTGAATCTTGATCTTCCACGAAACCTTGCATGTTTTCTTGTCTTCAATCTCCTCTCTTTCTTCTTGATCTTTTTCATATATACCTTGCTTTTCTTTGACCCTCACAACCCATATTGATAACTTATTTACTTGACTTCTTCTCCCATATTTGAGAACTTCAAAGATTAACATCTTGTATTTCATCTTGATCAATCTCTATACTCCATTTCCATATATTCTCCTTTTTCTTGGATAATCTCCTTTCATCATTCTCTCTTCTTTCATCAAGTTGATCTTCTAAGTATACTCCATACTATTAATAGATGACTTCTCTTATTGCTTGACTAATCTACAAAACAATTCTAATTAAATATAGTAGATAGTCAATGCATATAATAAATGCATGATGCAAACATTTTGATCTTTAATATTTGGTAAACATATTTGACATCATAAATGCATAATGCAAACTTTTTTTTAATCTTTAATATTTGGCAAACATATTTGACATCATCAAAACTAATCTTGTATCTAACATTTCTCACTTCAATTTTTCTACTTAACCAACACTACTATAGAATTCTCTATATTTGATAGTTGTTTTTACCCATATATGACAGTTTCTAACATCGTAAATTTTAACACCATATACATATGGTGGTTCAAAATCTGTCATGTATGATTCGCTACATATGCTAGTTTTCCAGTATGAAACATCATGTATAAGTCAATTATATATTGTGGTGTTTTAATAACAACCTTCAAGTATGTCATTTTCTGTTTTACAGGATCATTCATCATCATTTCATCTTACAGTCCATTTATATTGAGCCCCCCTAAAAAATTTTATGACCTCTAAGGATCAATGTCCACCTATTTATGATTTTATTTAATTGTTTTGTCATAGATTAAACCATTTATATTGGTCTTGAAAGGACAGAAGATTCATCTGAGGAGATCAATAAATGGATAACGAAACAAAATGTTGCCAATCAATCACTGCAAAACGGAATAAGAGAAACTAGGGAACAAATTAATTAAAGTTCTCACTTGTATTGACTAACAAACACATAGATATAAAACCTATATTAGATTGAGAAGCTAGCATCGTATATATATTGCATCAACTTCTATCTTTGGCAAACATATGTACAACACAAAACCCACAATAGATGTTGGATATTGTACTCTAGTGGCCAATCGT
>JBAGKO010000011.1:13172708-13185810 GCA_037177275.1 Acacia concinna | reverse complement strand
CTTGCTTTAGTTGGGTCAAACTAATATTTCGGTCAACCTTTATTACCTTAATGTTATCACACTCAAAGGTTACACCAAAAGGCCCGTTACTAATTTGTCCATGCGAAAATATATACACCATCTCCTTTGTACCATCAATTATATTTCCTAAACATTTAATTACAAATATTAAGCATGCAAATTTAAATGGACACAAAAGATAATTTATTAAACGAATATTTAATCGATCATCATAAACATTAAACACTCTCTTATAAAATTTTGGAGAAATCCTAGTTACAACATTTGGACAATATATACTTATATCCATTTTAATCGAGGCTAAAATTCTAGAAATTAGAAATGCAAAAATAAGAATAAGACTCGATATTATTAGAAATGTCTAAAAGATATCATGTTCGTAAAGCAAAAACATAGATGTACTCCTATAAATGTGGTAGAAAATCTACCAGATTAGTATTAGTCGATTCAAATTGAATTAACGATCAAGTTAGCCATAATTGTTTATAATATTAAGCGAACTGCTCGGTTTAGTTTCGTTTGTTTCCTGTGGTACATATCTCATTTCAAGATAGAAATATAACCATATATATATTATATTTCAATATTCATGATGATTATTTATTGAAATTAATAATTACTTTATTGTTATTGAAATGAAAATGAAAATGAATATAGTAAAATATTGAAATTTTCTAAATCTCATAATAGAATAATAAAAAATAATAAATATTCCATTTTTAAACTCAGAAATGAAATAAAAAAATGAGATTGAAATTTAAAAATTCAAAATCCATTTTAAAATAAAAATAAATTAAAAATAGTATAAAAAATTTATACTACTACATAATATACTACATACATACTAATATACTAACATACAGACTAAATAAAATAATATTAATATATTTAATATATTCTATTCTATTTAATATTGAATATTTAATATCGAATATGTTCTATTTAAGTGAAGATATTATCTATTATTATTACAAGTATAAGGAAGTATAAGAAAGAATTTAGACTACTAACATTTAGTTATTTAGTATAATATTTAATTATTTAGTATTTAGTATTTAATAGTATTAATAGTATTAGTAAAGCTAAATAAGGAAATAAAAAAGAAAAGTAAAAATAAGTAAATATAAACATTAGTAGTATTAGTAGGAATATAAAAATTAGTAGTATTGGTAGGAATATTAGGGGTATATGGACTCGAACCGTAGACCTTCTCGGTAAAATAGATTAAACTTATTTTATTATTATCAAAATGATTTGAATTGCTTTACAAACCCAACATGCATCTTTTTTTGCATTGGGCTTTTTCATTTACTTGATAGAAAGATTAGTTAATCTACCATCTTTTTTCATGACAAAAAGAGAAATATAATAATAAACTTTAAAAGTTATTTCTAGATATCATCACATAATGTTTACATACTTAAAAAATAAATTTCAAATTATAGTATCTAGTCAGCTTTTATAATTAACATGTATTTTTATATAACACACAAAAATACTTAAAGTTCAAATAAGAGACACCTAATTGATCTTTCAGCTTCTTCAACCCAACACTTACCACCTAAAAATAACATAAACAATCAAATATCAGTTATTAAGAGTAATATAAATATTACCAAACTATACAATCTCAAAATAAAAATTACACACAAAAAAATACTTACAGCTGTAATAAAAATATCCAAATTTGAAACACCACAGCACAAGCAAGATAGAACTAGAAATAAGGTAATACAATGTAGCCTAATAATGGAGACTGAGACCTAAACCAAGCCTAAAGAAAGAAAGAAAGAAAGAAAGAAAGAAATGAGAGATCACTAAAACATAAATAAAGGAGAGAAGAGTGCAAAAAAGAGAGAAGAAAATAAAGGAAAGAGATTACCACAACACAAAAATGAGGGAGAGATGGGGGACTGAAGGTAGGAGAGCAAAGAAGAGGAATGCTATAGAAGAGGGAGAGACCACAACATGAACTAAGGAAAGAGGAGGAGCGATATAGAAGAGGGAGAGACGAGAGTATGAAGCAAGGAAAAAAATGAATGATATGACGTATATATAGAATGTTTGGCCACTGTATTCTCACGGGAACGTAAAATGAAGAAGGGACAACTCAGAGACGCACATGAGGAACTAACTTTGGGGGGGAGGCTTGCGCCGAGAGGGATGCAGAGGGCAGGTGGTGGGGCGCTTGAACTCACACCCCACTGGTGCGAGTTCAGGCTTACAAAATTGCAAGCCGTGGGCCCCAGAACTCGCACACTATTGGTGCAAGTTCTGAACTCGCACTAATGGTGTGCAAGTTCTGTCTCGCACACCTTGTGTGCAAGTTCAGGATAATTTGATCATCTTCCCCCTTATTTCTGAAGAACTCGTACATATAAGATGCAATTTTTGAAACTCGCACACCATAAAAACGAATTTTGTTTATAGTATCTGAGTAAATATTTTAAAAAGTATTACATTTTAGTATTAATCTTTACTGTTTATACTATATGAATAAAAAGGCCTCTATGGACACTTGGCCACTTCACTTCCTTTCTTCTGTCGATCCCACTAGAGAAATACCTCTCTTTCCAACTAGATTTCCATATATTATATATATTCGCATGTCCCATTATATTCGTACATGAACAAAAAGAGTATATTCTATGGCATCATCTTCGTTATGGGCTTTCCTTGCACTTCCACTTTCACCGCCCACTTATCCTTTTCAAGCTCTCGTGTTGAAATAGTTGAGTATTGATCTGACCTCTTCTTTTTCTTGTGGAAGAATCGTCACTCCCACTGAGTAGCTGTTCGGTTTAGACTTTAGAGGAAAGTAAAAAAAATGATAATTTTATGTTTGGTTAGATAAAAAAAAATTATTCTACTTCTAATCCTTAATATATTACCTGAAATTAGATGCATGCAGATATATATATATATATATATATATTGGTCTCGGAGAAAATGAGAGAATTTTCTGAAATGATCTGTCTTGAGTTTTTTTGAGAGAATTATATACAGTGTTTGTTCGTGTCTTCCTCTCCTTTCTTTTTTCTTTTCTTCTTCTTTTTTTAGAGGCGTAAAAGTAGTGGCGGGTTTTTTATTTTTATTGATTTCGTGTGTTATTGCAACCTCCATGTATCATATATTGCCATATGTGGTTTTCCTGCAATTAACTCTCATATTTCTAGAAGTTTCTTTGGAGTCCTTTTGGATTTGGAGGTCAACATAAAACCAAAATAACCACCCAAATATATCGCATTGATAATTTCCATCAATTCAATTCTGTTAATAAAAAGAAAATCATGAAAAAGTGAGACGAAAATCCTTTGCCTTTTTAATTTTGAAAGGAATTATACCTTTTTTTGATCAAATTAAATAATAAAGAGATACTTAGTTTTTGGACCTCTTTACATGATAAAACCGAAGAGAACCAATAGAGCCCAATTAAGTTTAGAAAGGACTTTAAAAACTATCATTCCCATAGAGAAACTCACAATGAATGGAGAATTAGTCATTGGCCTGTCGGGTTGGGGATACCTTGCGAAAGCAAAAATAGAAAGGACCTTAAAAAAACTAAAGAAGCTCCATCAACAAAAGCTGAACAACGAAAAATAAAGATTGAGGACTCAATGAAAAGCATATGCACCACTTGAACCGTAACAGAACAAGGAAAAAGACTATCAATTCAAATTATAGCAAGTGGGTGGTTGTTTGGTTTGGTGTTATAAACCTAAGCACCCACATTGATTTGGTGTCCCTTATAGCCTCCACCACAGATACTCATTCCATTCATTGACCCATCCATGTCCAATCTATACTCACCGGTCACTACCATCATGTGGAAGCCAGCCACTTGATCTCCTTATCAAATCTATATATCCAATATAGTATCTCTACCTATCATATTTGATCCCATTCAAAAGGCCTTTCAAGTGTCCCATAAATGTAGTCTTTACTATCAATATGTCCCATATCTTTTCTCGTGGGAGAATCTTTCAGAAGTTGTTTGGTTATTAGTTGAGTATACATCCATTTCGATTTTTATTATAAAGCACTAACTAATAATTCTCACAAATCAATAAAAACTGTTAAAAGTATTAAATTTACACTAAAATGTAAGTAATTTCTAACATTACATTATCAATTATACTAAACTCTGATACTCCTCTTATCCTATGACACTTCTAATATGTTTCACACAGACTAAGAAAAATCTTAAATTTCATTAACTCTACCATAGAATTCAACAACTTTCCAATTCTGCCCTTATTTAATATACATAATACCAAATAAAAACAAAATCAGTACAATAATAAGTGAATGGTAAAATTTTACATTCACATTAAAACTTTAATGAGGTGCACCAAAAAAATCATTCTCTCTCTACCTATATATATGACCAGAGGAGTATTATCTTAATTATTACTTTCTCCCACTACCCTTATTAAATATGGGTAAATATGGAAAAAAAACATTAAATTCTTGTTGGAAACAAGCAAATGCCATATAAAAAGGTCAAGAGCATTTATTAGTTGATATCTTATACTCCCTCTGTTATAAAATATAAAAGATGATTAACCGAACCTCTTAATTCGAAGTGGCAGTTAAGAACCATAAGTATGTCAAAATTATTACTCGTTTTTATTAAAATACTCTTATTAATGAGAAGATATAAAATAAGAGAGAAAATACACTTATTAAAGTCTACCACTCTCTCCCCCATCCCTCTTTTCTCTCCTTGAGAATGATAATTTTTATGGTCAACACAAGTATTAATACATTGGTATTGTATAAGGGTAAAACTGAAAAAGAAAGAAAGAATTAAAGTACAAAATATTCTTCAAATACTTTTTATATTTTGAAATGAAGTAGGGTGGTAATTATCTTTTATATTTTAAGACGGAAGGAGTAATAAGAAACAT
This sequence comes from Acacia concinna, assembly GCA_037177275.1. Taxonomy (NCBI): domain Eukaryota; kingdom Viridiplantae; phylum Streptophyta; class Magnoliopsida; order Fabales; family Fabaceae; genus Acacia; species Acacia concinna. The sequence goes on along the minus strand of JBAGKO010000011.1, from coordinate 13,180,879 downwards.
GAAATGTATATGATTGACCGAAATTCATACCCAGCGGTTCATATGAAGCAAAATTAATTGCTACTATAAAACGTCCGTTTAAAAGGCTTTAAAGTTCAAAGTTTAAACGGATGTTTAAACGGATGTGCAAACAGGTAAAAAAAAAAAAAAAACGGATGTGCAAACAAGCATTGATTAAAAAAAAAAAAGCTCCATGAAAAAAAAAAAATCTTAGTTGACTGAAAAAATTTCAGTCAAACATTCAAATATAACATTTTTTTAGTGTGAAAAATAATTTCGAACCAATTTACATTTTCCAATGCAAATGCATTTTTAGGATTAAGATGCCACCCTAAATTTTTTGTGTGTGTATAATATCTTAAATAATTTTTTTATGCATTTAACACCTTAATATATTTTTTTTAAGTATAGCTAACTGCCTACTTTTTTTATAATATTAAGTGTGAAATTGTATAGAAAGTATTTTAGGTGATAGATGCACATGAAAAAAATAATTAATGTGTTAAATGTACAATAGATTAATTGAGGACTATGCACTTAAAAAAAATATCCCTGTCAGATGCCTTAACCTTAAAAATGATATGTTTACAATTATACTCATGGAATTACGTAACAGAAGAGAAATGGAACATGAAACAAAATAAAAATTATACAATGCCATACTCGTATGACCAGAAAGTTTTATACTTCTATTCCTTCTGGTACTGATTATAACGGCATGTTGACTTTTTTAAAGAATTTTAGAAAAATTATAAAAAAATTAATTATATTATTTTAAGACATTAAAATACATTAAAATATATAATGGAAGTTTGTTGCTTGAACGCCCAAGATCGTTAGGAAAATATTTTTTTAAATTATATTGTTTAATTTATGAACTAATATATAATATACTATAATTAGGACTTTATAATTAAGATTCTTTAAAAAAGTTAACGGGTCCTTAAAATTAGGACTTTATAACCAGAGAGAATATTTCATAAGGTTTTTTTTTTCTTTTGCCCGTTTATATTTCATATGCCAGAAGTAAGATTTGATTAAAATCATATGCGAGAATTAAAAAAAAACGGTTCCCATCCCAGAAACGAGAAGATCACTAAAGAAGGAGCAGAAAAAGTATCCGTTGTTACGGTCCTGCATGGAATAACGTGAAGATGAACCTTTTTTTTTTTTTTGCCGATGAACCAAATACACCTATACTCCGAATAAAATAATATGAAAGCTTGAAAACAGAGGAAAATATGACCGTTGGACCGTCCACGAGATGAGATGTAACCGTTGAGATCTCGAGCGTTCCGCAACAAACTTCCATTATTTAGTTCCCTCAATATCTTCTCAATTTCCATATCCAAACTATTATCTTAATCAATTCTTCTCAATCTGCAACTTCTCATAATCTGCGCTCATTATCTGCTGAACTGATTTTTGTTCGATCATACTGTTTGATTCCATTTTACATTCTAATTAATTATAATATCTGTCTCACTTACATTTTGATTATTTTAGTAGTTATACTCTTGTGAGTTATCTGCATTTGAATCAAGAAAGCAATGGTGGAATCAAAAGAGTCCCACATTGTGGAAATACCAGTGGATTCGGAGCACGAGCAGAAGAAGCTCCTCCCTGCGATTTCTAATATTGTCGAAGCAATCGAAGACCACCCACTCACTGAGATCTCGGACAGCCCAGGCCATCTCTTGCTCCTGAAACTATGGCAGAGAGAGGAGGAAATATTTGGGCGCAGAATCGCTCACAAAGAACTCCGAATGGATTCTGTCAAGCGCGATCTCTTCCAACTCTCATCCTTCTTCTTCATCTTCCATTTCCTCTTCTTCACACTACTATTCACGTCCTCCGTCAACCCCACGGACAGCGGATCGTGCGGTAAATGGTGGATCCCGTCTGTGATATCTGCGGCGACGTCGGCGGTGTTTATAGTTTTGGTTCAGGTGAAGGTGAACACGTTCTGGAGAATGTGGAGGGAGGTGAAGAGAGAGAGGGAAGCGGGTCGAGGAGTGACGAGGTGCGTTCAGGAGCTGAGGATGAAGGGGGCGAGCTTCGATCTGTCAAAAGAACCGAATCAGAATGTCGGGAAGAAGATGAAGAGCTCGAGCGTGGAGATCAAGTGGAAGCCATGGAGTTTGTGTTGTAAGAATTCGCTAACCATTTATCTTGTTTGCTTTTCAGGGCTCGCCGTCCCAGCTTCCAAGCTTGTTCTCTGTGGCTTCTGATTCTGCTCCTGAAGCCTCTCCACTTTGCTCACCACTGAAAATGGTGATTCCTTTTCACACATGAAACTTGTGCGTTATTGCTTAATTTTTCAGGCTTTATGTTAATCTTGCTTTAACTCAAATCTGGTCCAACATGAATGAACAGGGATGAAGCATTTTGGGTCCGATTAAGCATTTCTCTAACCATTTGGGGTCACTGCAACCAGCGAAACACTGGCGAAGAAGAAGACGATGGATGACTTCAAATTTCAGCTCAGTAATGCACGGATCAAATGATGAAGGATACGGCTGAATCTCATAAATGGTTCTGAGCAACAAGCATTTTGGTAATTTTCCCAAACATGAAACATCTGCCATTGCTTAATTTTGTAATGAAAAACCTAAATTAATAAAGGCTTTATACTTCTCAGTTGATTTAACTCAAATCCGGTCCAATATGAATAGGGATGAAGTATTTTGGGTCCGATTATAAGCATTTGTAATTGTACATTTTTAGTCTGCAACGAGCGAAAAAACTGACGAAGAAGATGATGATGGAAGGCTTCAGACTTCAGTGCATTAATGCATGGACCAAAAGTGTTGGAGGATACGCCACTTTCAACGCTTTTAACAATTTCTGAGGCAATGAAGCTGCAAAAACACTATAATCTATAATCCATGGGTGAAGGAAGGGCATATCCACACTTGGAGCTGAGATTTTGAACGCAAAATTGTAACTCACCATGAATATTATGTAAAAAAGAAGCTAATGACGCTACTCTATTTTGAAATAATAAGATAATTATTTCAAGTTGAAGCTTTTGATACTGTTCACTTAAAACATGGCAATGATGCATGTTCAATATTTACTTGAGATTGTGTTCAATTCGTTGGTACTCCAGAAACGGAAAAAAGATTAATATCTCAAGTGTTGAAGATCAAAGGGTCTCATGAGGACCCAATTTGATTTGTTATTAACAACAAGTAATTAATTGGCTGACCAAAAGAAAAAATATATAATTAATTGGCTGACCCCTCTGCAAAAGACAAGTAATTGGTTGAAGAACAAATTTTAAAATGGTGTTGGCTGTAAATAACCGTGTCTCATCACTAAATTTGATTCGTTGTTAACTTCCTTAGAGCAGATAAAAACGAACTGAACAAATTCAAACCTAAAAATAATGAAGATTAAAAACAAACAAAGTAAAGCCTAAAACTGTAGAGTAACTTTTATCCTACAAAAAGCTTGAGACAAAAATATAATCATGTTGTGTTGGGATCAATTGTAGCATTCTAAAATAGTTGAATTTTTTTATTAAAAATAGTTTAATTGAATCACAATATATATCTCAATGACACCATCTCGTGTACTAAAATTGCTTTTCATTACTTTTCTTAGAGGAAATTTAACTAAAATTTGATTCGTCATTAACCTGCAAACTCAACCTCGTTCAAACTCCCAAGTCCCAATGACAAAAAAAAAAAAAGGGTCAAAAGAATACCTAGTGTTAAACAAAACAGTAGAATCCACAGTTACAACAACAGAATCGGAGATTACACATCAACTGTATGACTCCCAAACAAAAAAAAGGCCAAGTATACGCCTCTGGTGAAATATTAGGCACTTTCAAAGCCGAAGATTCGAAAAACACCTGCAAACAAATGCAGAAAAATTAGCTAGCTTTCTTGTGGATCCCAGGTTTCAAATGAAGCCTTTTATATGTCCAGAAGAAAACATACCTTCATCGGCCTGATACTTGTTCTTGTCATCACCAGCATATGCAAGTAAATTGCATTTTGGATTCCACTCCACGCTGTTCATGGCAGCCCTACATGGAATCTGATGCACCGTTCGTCCCGTTTGCACATTAGACTGTTTCAAAAGGAGCAACAGTTTGAACCAACGAGTGCATATATTTTCTTATAACTAAAAGAGGGGCACAGCATGGGGACTTCATAGGAAATCACTCATCCTAGTACTACACTCTGCGTGTTCATAGCCAAGTAAGGCAGGTCTGGCCTATGAACAGTTCCAGTCAGGTACACTTACTATATCAATGAACAAGTCTTCACTGGCAGAAGCAATATATTCACCGGTATGATTGAAACTAATTGTCCTCACAGGCCATCTGAGAAACACAAACAGAATTTCACATCTGTCATCATAAGCTATAGATAGGAAATAATTTTTTTAAAAAAAAAAACGCAGAAGCTGAATTAGAAAAATAAACATGAAAATTCAGGGAAACTCACTCAAGCTTTGTAAATGTACGCACACAGAGCATCTCCGAGATATCCCACAGGCTAACTAGGGAATCAGCACTTCCGACGGCAAAATACCTGCCTCAGTAACCTGAAGTTACTATTTGAGTATAGTTGTTTTCAAGTTTGCTATTTTATATGAATAATTTATATCCTATTTAAGTCCAAGAAGAAAGAAACCTAAAATAGAAGACTGGAACCCGCTATAAAGTTATGCATTTGCCTCTTGGTTTGACAATTGAAGTACAATTAACAACACCACAAACAGAAGCATACCTTCCTACTGGATCAATAGCAATGCAATAACAACCAGCAGTATGGGCCATGAGGGTATCCAGAGGACGCAGAGATGGGTAAGTCAATACTTCAACAGTCCCTAAATTGGAGAACAAGCTATAAAAAATAAGATTTAAATTTTGGAAGTAAAAGAAAGTGAATATCAGTTCAATCATGCGTCTCACCATTTCCTGTAGTTAGGAAGAACATCTCTCCTGTCGTGTTCCAGGCAATCTCATTTACCTAGAAAGTTGGAAGGAATTATCAGGATTTATTTAGCATATTGGAGCAAATAGTCAAGGGTTGTGCTATAAGCCAAGGGCGGATAGATAGGTTAAATTCAATTATGTTCCAAAATGGTCATCAACCACAAATTTAATATTGAATCCTGTATACTGGAAAAAAGGAAATACTGTGCACTTATAGTATTATTTAACTATAGATGGTTAGTTTCATGAACTCATAGATATTTAGGCCTTAGTATTGTTGAACAAGCATTTGAACTCCTGAACCATATCTGGGGAGCTCACTTTAAAGAATATGGAACCACGGGGAGATGACTTGCAAAACTGCTAGAAAATAAGAATCAGATCCCATAAATCTCTCCTCCTATCATACTTTTAATTACTAGTTATTATTAGTTTGTGATTCTGTCATTATTGTCTCAAATTGCACTCTCACACACAGTTTCTCATAAATGGCATTTCCTTATTTACATCCTATCATTAACCTATATAATATAACATTGTTCATTGGAATAATCATCAATTACAGAGAGCATTTCTCTCTCCATGGTATCAAAGCACACAGTGTGAGAGAGTGTTCTGTTCTTGTGATGAACAGTGAGTTGTGCAAGAGAGAACAACCGTAAGAGGAGAGGGAAAGAGAGGTTCATGTTCAAGGGTCATTGTCAAAGGGCGAGTGGGATCTTACCACCCATCTAGCCGTGATCGGAACCCTCTAATCGGCACATCCTTGGAGTTCGACGGCGAACAAAGCAGCGAATGAGCCTCATGTGCCACCACAACACCGGTGCATCATCTCCACGCCCCACCACCTACATTGGTTTTCGATGACATTTTTTCCAAAATCATGGATTCCTCTACTTTTCCTCCCCTTTTCGGCTCTATTTCTCCAAAACCACCCATTTCATATTCACTCCCATTGGCACTTATGTCTGGTACAAATTCTTCCACCCAAAATAATTCTTCTTCCTCATCCTCTTCTTCAATCAATCTCACACCAGATTTGACCCCCTACCAGAAAACCATAGTACGGTCATTAACCATAAAGTTAATGGTAAAAATTATCTCCAATGGTCACAAAGTGTGTTGGGGTATTTACAAGGAAAGAGAAAAGAAAAATATATTAATGGTGAGGCTACCCAACCGGCTCATGATGATCCACTGTATGACACTTGGTTTGCTGAAAATAACCTAGTGATAAGTTGGTTGTGTAATTCGATGACCTTGGATGTTTGTGAAGGATATCTTCTTGCCAACAGAGAAAAGGAAATATGGGATGCAGCCAAAAAAACACTCTCCCCTTGACAACACCATTGCCTTGATTTATTTAAAACATCACCTTTGGGACTTGAGACAAGGTAACATGTTGGTGACTGAATATTATAATGCTTTACTTAAATAATGGTAGCAACAAGATTTATTTGAAGTGCATCCATGGAAAGACGTTTTTTGGGGTGATGCAGTTTTCACTGCCGCCTATCTCATAAACAGAACGCCTTCCAAAGTACTTCATTACACCACGCCTATTCAAAAACTTCTCGAATCCTTTCCCACTTGTCCTCTTATCAATCCATTACCACAAAAGGTGTTTGGATATGTTATCTTTGTTCACAAACATGACAGCACCAAATTTGATGCCCGAGCTGAAAAGTGTATCTTCCTTGGTTTTTCCTCTACTCAAAAAGGGTACAAATGTTATAATCCTATCTCCAAAAGACTATCCGTCTCTAAAGACACCATGTTCTACGAGGAGGATGCATACTATCCCGAATTACCCATTTAGGGAGTACACAGATTGTGAATGGCTAACTTCATCACCTCCTCTATCCAAACAAATTGAACCTAACCACCTCAACTTGAACTTGTTCCACCCTTACCTAAACCCATTACTTCACCTCCTAAGCCTACTTCATCTAATGAACTTGGAACAAATGTCGAAATCAATTATGGGGTAGATGCAATGTCTGAATCAAACGATGGACAAACTCAAGAAGCAGATGGTAGAAATGTCTCTTCCATTCAACAGAATGATCATAAATCCAACTCAGGATTAGATCCTAACGAGTTTGGATGGCCCATTGCTCTCAAAAAAGGGGTAAAATCTTGCACTTAATACTCAATTCAACAATTTGTTTCGTATGGCAACTTGTCTTGCAGGATGCAGAGCTTCATTGTAAACAGTGCACCAATCAAAATACCAAAAACCTTCTAGCCAGCTAAAATTGATCCAAATTGGAAGCAAGTTGCAAAAGAAAAGCTGAAAGCCCTAAAAAAAAAACTTGGGAGATCATGACTCTTTCCTAAAGAAAAGAAACTAGTAGGGTGCAAGTGGATTTTTACAACTCAGTTCAATCCTGATGGCAACATGAATAAGTATAAGGCAAGACTAGTTGCAAAAGGGTATACTCAGACATATGGAATTGATTACTTAGAAACTTTCACTTCTATAGCAAAATTCAATACCATCCAAGTATTGTTATCAATTGCAACTAACTTGGATAGGTTGCTTCATCAGATGGATATTAAAAATGCATTTCTAAATGGTGACCTAGAGAAAGAAGTGTACATGGAAATTCCAGATGAAATTCTAGCTCCTAACAACTCAGTCTGTAAACTTATCAAATCTCTATACAGGCTAAAGCAGTCTCCCAAAGCATGGTTTGATAGGTTCACAAATGTAATAAAAGAACTTGGATACAAACAAGGCCAAGCAGATAATACTATATTTATAAAAAATGACAATGGATCTGTTACCATCTTGATTGTCTATGTTGATGATATAGTTATCACAGGGAACAATGAAGATTCCATTGCAAAACTAAAGAGGGACTTGTCTAAAGAGTTCCAAGTAAAAGAACTTGGTCAAATGAGATATTTTCTGGGGATGGAAGTGGCAAGGACAAAAAAGGGTATCAATATGTCTCAACAAAAATATACTCTTGACTTGTTACATGAAATAGGGATGTTAGGTGCACAACCTGAAGGTACACCAATGGAAGAAGGATGGTGTTCTGGTTGACTCCAAAAGAGATAGAAGACCTATTGGGAGGCTGATATACTTAACTCATATTCGACCAGACATTAGTTATGCAGTGGGTATAGTAAGTCAATTTATGCATCAACCACATTGAAGCAGTACACATAATACTAAGCTACCTAAAACTTAATCCTGGAAGAG
>JBAGKO010000011.1:13157919-13172608 GCA_037177275.1 Acacia concinna | reverse complement strand
ATTACACATCCAATCTAACATTTTACAGCATCCATCCACCAGAAATACACCATTCAACATAATATCCGACTACCTAACATCTTACACAAATCCTAATAAAAATAATCAAAAGCAATAGAAGGGTCCTTGGTCTGTGATAGATAATTTAATAGAAGCCCAAATCTTAATAGAAGCAATTCATATCAAAATTAACATTTGATAATAAAGAAAAAATAAAATTTATACTCAACTACTATAATGTAAAATTAAACGATAATGGAAAAAATATGTAAAATTTTTTGTACCCATTACTAGCTGTTGATAGCGAGTGCTTCACAAATTTTGGTGTATCTTGTTGTCGAAGAGCACCGTTGGAGAGTATTTGAAAGAGGAGACACTGATGGTGTGCGAGCTTACATCAATGGTTGGCGTGAAAAATAGGAGCAAGCTAGAAGCAAGCATAGACGGGTCAGGGAGGGAAGCTGTGAAATATTAAAGCAAAACAAGAGTAGTCAAGGAAGGAGGTCGCCACTATCAAAAAGGGAGAAATCGTTCTGATTTCAAAGAACAATAGTTGAAGACGAAAGAATAGGATGAAAATAATTGAGAGGATGAACAATAAGAGTGAAATAGTGGCGGGAATAAAAAAATTGTGTCCACTATTTCATAAAAAAGACGCTAAATGTGTCATCCATCGGAGTGTCCGACATTGTAGACTTGCAGAAGCTGCAGCAGATAAGGTGTTAGGATGTCGATGATGCCATATGGCGTCTGTTTTTGTAAAAACAGACGCCATGTGATCACAATTTGCGTCTTTTAATAAATAACAAATGCAAACTTGCGTCTGTTTTTAATAATAGACGCAAGTTTTTTCAAACACAAAGAAATTGTGTGTCTGTTTTTTCAAAAACGTGACACAAAATTTTTTTGTGTTTGTTTGAAAAATAGACACACAAATTTTTTGTGTATGTTTTTTTGTGTGTCTATTTTAAAAAAGAGACGCAGGTTCACCTGCATCTGTTATTTAATAACAGACACAGGTTTGCGTCTATTTCCCCCCACCAGACGTTATTTTTTAAAAATTGCCCCCTTTTTATTTACGATTGTGCCACACATGACTTTTAACTTCTGTTTTTTAAAAAACGGACATTTCTTACAGACGTTATATCTCCTTTTTGTATTAGTAATTAGTTTTTTCAATAAAAAAATATTTATGTTAAGTTTCTTATATGTATTTCATCAAATTCTCTAATTATATATAATCATATGTTCTATTTTTAAATTATTATTATTTAATTACAAACTCATATGAAAAGAACAAGACACGTGGTCATGTGTGATTGGAGAATTATATTTGATGCAATATATATAAGGAGTTTGATGTAAATATGGTCATTTTCAATATATATGTTATGAATATAATTATATAGATATCCGTTGACTTACAAGGCTTCCGCACCAAACAAACAAGAGACTTGGCATTATGCAATAATTGAAAAGACCTTTCTCTCTTAAAGTTTCTCTCCTCTTACTCTTAGGGTATGTTTGGCTCAATGGAGGGGAGGGGAAGGGAGGGTTTGAGAATAATTTTGTTTTATCTTGTTTGGATTGATAAAAAAGGGAGGGATTTTAATAATGTAAAAAAAAGTAATTAACAACATAAGAATATAATCAATAGAAAATAAAATAGATACTAGTCAATGTAAAAAGTTTATGAAGTATAAAAGAGAATTAATATTTGTCATGTAATAAAAAAAATTTACCTGCAACTTTCAAAATATGTTTATTAATGTTTTCTTATTAAAAATATGTATAAAGCAGTAAAAAAAACACAATACAGTATGATATTAACAATATATAATATAAATCTAAAAAGGAGACAACATAAACATATTAAAAAAGAGTAAAAACCATGTATATGTTAATTAATAAAAGCCAAAATATAACATTTTCCCTCCAAATTCCCCCAATTTTGGAGAGAGGGTTAGGAGGGGGAGGGATTGAAAATTTTTGGAGGAAAAATCTTATAAAATTTTCCCTCCCCTTCTAAAAATTTTGGTTATCCAAATAAAGAGATAGCAAAATCCCCAATTCCCATCCCCTCCCCTCATACCAAACAGACCCTTAGTCTTGTTGTCTATCTCTTATACTTAGAATAATTCATCTCTTAATATATAAAAATCTTTAGTCGGACAGTATTTACAGATTCGAGCTCCAGCCAGAGACAGTTCATTCCATAACATGTAAAATGAAGATAACATCAGTGCATGAGTTAGCTTAGGATTTGGTTTATCTGAACTATTTCCTCTACAAACAAACAAAGAAAGTTTTATGTGGTAAAACCTACAAGCTCAAACTATTAATCCATGCATAAAGGGAAAAGAATACTTGTAAATGCTAATGATGATTTACTGTAAGACCTTAATAAAACCCAACAAAAAAACAAAAAACTTACAGAGAATCCAGTATGTAAAATAGATTCTGTGTGTATGAAAGTTGGCTGGAAGGAAGGAATCATTGGTGGCCTTCCTTCCAATTTCAGGTAAATTGAAGCTGCAACCGTAGTTATCTGCAGTCATAAAAAGAGAAGAGGCTAAGGTGGGTGAAAAAGAGAAAGAAAACTGCATGAGCAAGCTTATAAGACCCTCCTATAAACAAACAACTAGAGAGCTTAGGAAATAACTTGACATTGACAATACTATTACAATAGAAAAGACACTATATTCAGGGATGAGTCCCTTCACTGTTACACATTTAGACAGTAGCACGTGGAGAAGTATCGAGCACACTACAATTGACTACAGGAAAAGAAGCAACAGGCTTTTAGTAGGTTGTTATGATCCCACATTGAAAATCTTATGAGGAGAGTGAGGTTTATAAGCTCAAGGGATTCTCCCTCCTAATAGTTTAATTTTTTGAAAATGGGCTCTTCCTTTTTGGGTTGTGGTTGTTATATTGGTGCTTTGGGTTGACTGTTGGCCAATCATAAAGGGCTACCTATGAAGGATTTTGACTGGTGGGGCTGACCAACAAAAAGTTGAGTAAAGTGCTATAGTGGAGCTGCCGAGAACTACCCCTATCATGGGGTGGCAATGTCATGATTAGTCCCATATTAGTAAATCTCACAAATGAAATGAGATTTATAAATTTAAGTGGCTCTCCTTCTTAATAGGTTAGTCTTTTGAAAATAGATTCTCTTATCATTATACTCTATTAATATCCAAATATTTGTACAAAGTACTTTCTTTTATCTTTATTTATCCCTTTCCAAGGGATTCATACTGCTTGATTTCAACTCAAAATTTTTCAAACGCATTCTTCTTAATAAGACTGCTCCAACTCTTTTTCATGCATATATCCTTATTACAAATTTTATCTTTTTTTTATTATATTATCACATATTCATCTCAACGTCTTCATCTTAACTCCTTACTTTATACTCATGTTGTCTTTTTAAATCAATATTCACTGTCTTATAGTAATATCGTTGGCCTTATAGCAACATAAAGCAGATTAAGTATGAAAAAAGTTGAGAACTTATTTTCATTTTCAAACCGACTTAATGAGTTAACAGTTTGTTTCCGATTTCGCTTTCTAGAAAAAATACTAAAAACACTCTCTATGAGAAGCATTGAGGGAAAACATAAATTTTTAATTCTTGTCATTGTCTGTTCGAGTACACATTCAAACATAATTTTGAGTATGCATGTGGCCAATGGTTTCCTCCTGTAATAGAGCTAAATACAAAATAACCAAAATTAAATTTTCTAATAAAAGTTCATCTAAACCTTTCAGTTCTCTAACTTCGAATACTAAAATGTTGGTCGGGTCCAAGTGTTTATATTCGAAGGAGCAATATTTTGAGGGGAAAAGTAGGTAATTTTGATCACCGGGTCCAAATGTTCCCTAGCCAACTAATGGAAAACCAAAGCAACAGAATTAGGTCTAGCAGTTGAGCTAATCCTTTATAAGGTGACGAATTAATGTTTGATTAATCGTTAGGAGAGTTGCAAGTTGCTTATATATACTCCTTCAGGTCATAATTATAAGAGTCTGTTGACTTTTTAAAAAAATTTTAAGAAAGCTAATTACATTACTTAATTATAGTATATATTGTATTTTATTACATTATATATTAGTTCATAAGTCAAATAACATAATTTGAAGAAAAACGTTAAATTTTAATATATTAAAGTAATGGAATGAGATTTCTTAATATTTTATTAAGATTCCCCAAAATATCAACAGACCCTTATAATTAAAACTGAGTAATACCGAACGACCACTCAAACAGAATTAACTTCAATTGCAGAACCAAGCAAGAAAAAGAAAGTAATGGGCAAGGATCAAGATTTTTTAATTTTGACTGAAAACTTCTTTAGTGGACCACCGAAAGTGTCTGGTTTTTTTTTCCCGGTCCAATATATGTCTTGTTTTACACTGTGGATAATGAACAAGTACCACGTGGTAGGCCCAAGAAGTGAGAACATGCCGTGGAAAATGGGGTCTTAGACGTGTTGATAATGGATAAGTGCCACATCTTTTGAAAGCCACAGCAAAAATGTCCGTAGTGGACCAAATTAATCACTGAAGACTTATCGGCCGAAGAAGAACAAAATTAGACGTCACTTCATACATAAGCAGCACGAAAATGTTCTTTATAATACTACTAATCATAATATCTATGAGATTACTAATCATAATAACTATGAGATTTCTAAAATCTATTCCTCGGATTCTTAACAATTATTTCAAGATTTGAAGGTGGCTCATGTAAACTATTACTCTTTTAGTCATAAATATATGACTTAATTTAAAATTGAACTTTAATCCTAAATATAAGACATTTGTTTAATTGTATATCTTATATTTTTCATTTTTTTAAATCAATATGTTTAACTTATAAACCAATATATAATATGATATTATACATAAGTGTTATAGAGAGGTTATGCCATATATGTTATAATTAAATAATTTATTTAATTTTCTTAATATCTCCAACTTAAATAAATAGGTCTCATATTAAGGACTATGAGTATTGTCACATGGGGGAACAATTTCTTACAATTCTGTTTTCACATGAATTCAAAACCTTATGATTCCTCAATTGAGGAGCGCCATAGGACTTAGAATTGGAAATTCAAAGCTTTAACCTAAGTTTCTCCGACCTAGATGGCCAGATGAAGAAAAGTACTCCTTGATCATAATCTCTTTGATCGCCATAAATTAAAATATGATCTGGTGTATCTTCCAACTAAGGTATAAAAAATTGGTTCAGACCGGCTAGTTCGACCGGTTGGATTGTGAATTGGCCCTTAGTCCAATTCAGTCCCAAAAAAACAATTGGAGGGTTCTAGACCGATCGAACCAGGAGAACCATGAAAACTGGCCGATTGAACCGGTCAAATCGTTTTAAAAAGAAAAAAAGAATATTACATATTTATTTATGAAATTTTAAAAATATATAAATATATTTTTAGCTATTTTATTATTATAAATTATATTTATATGTTTCTTTAATTTTTATATCTATATATAGTATTATTTTATCATTATCAATTAAATTATAATATTTTATTATGACCGGTTCAACCTCACTCCGACCCAATTGAACTCTTTAAACCCTGAACCCATACCATATTCAGTTCATTGCCTGATTTTTTTTTACCTTGCTTCCAACTATAAAAAGAAAGTTGAATAGAGGAAGACTTAAAGTGCAAATCTGCTTTGAAAGTATTCAAAATCTGAATATTACCCTATAAGTTTTTTCTAATTTTAATATTCAAAGCTGCTTCACCCCTATCCATCTCATCATCTCCCGACCCCTTCTCTCGACTACATGGATTTCTTGAATCAGCTTCATCTACACCTGACAATTAACTCCCCTTCTCCCCACTTTTTCCTAGCCTGCAAGATTTAAAAGACAAAATTTGCAAATATATATATAAAAAATATTAATTTAACATCATGTACAACTAATGCAATTTTGATGCGTGCATGAGGACATCCTAGATACTAGGGCAATAAAAGATGAGGAGGAAGAAATCAATAGAGTAGTCAAAGTCAATAGTAGACAGCGGGGGTAATATGCTAATTGTACAGAACCAGGAGCCCTATATATATATATCATCCATGAACGAAGACGAAGAGAAAGAGAGAAAGAAAAAGAAGATATCAATGGGGAAACTGAGTGTATTGTGGGCATTGTGTTTGGTGAGCTTAGTGGGAATAGCGTTTTCACAGAGTGCCACCAATGTGAGAGCCACTTATCATTTGTACCAACCAGAGAAGCATAACTGGGATTTGAAGGCCGTCAGTGCCTTTTGCTCCACCTGGGACGCCAACAAGCCTCTCTCCTGGCGCCGGAAGTATGGCTGGACTGCCTTCTGCGGCCCTGTCGGCCCCCGGGGTCAGGCCGCCTGTGGCCGCTGCCTCCGTGTCACAAATACCCGCACTCGCGCCCAGCAGACGGTGAGGATTGTGGATAAGTGTGCCAACGGCGGCTTGGACTTGGACGTCGGAGTTTTCAAAAAGTTGGACACCGACGGCAACGGCAACGCTCAAGGTCATCTAAACGTCAACTATGATTTCGTCGATTGCCGTGACTGATCGATCATCACCATGCCAACCTCACTTCTCTTGCTTAGTACTAATAAAAGCATTAATATGTGAACTCTTACTAAAATATATCTTTAGTGGAGCACTTGCTGGATGTGTGTTTCTTTTTCGATCATAAAATTATTAACCAATAAATTACTTATATGTGTGACATGGACTAATCAATTTTTGTTCATAATATTTTTTTAAAAAATTATTTTTTGTCTTGTTTTACACGGGGATTAATGAAGTAACAAGGACCAAGTGGTAGGCCCAAGATAGGTGAGAACAAATGGTGTCTTGGTCATGTTGATAATGCAGAAGTACGGCAGCCTTTTCTTAATCACTGAAGACTTTCATCGGGCGAAGAAGAACAAAATTAGACGTCACTTCATAAATATGCAGCATGAAAATTTTCTTAATAGCAGTAGTGATCATAATATCTATGAGATTTCTAATATCTATTCTTCAACAACAACAACAACAACAACAACAACAACAACAAAGCCTTAATTCCACTAGGTGGGGTCGGCTACATGGATCGCACGACGCCATTGTGATCTATCGAAAACCATATTTTTAGAGAGGTTGTTAACCAAAAGGTCCTTCTCAATAACCTTGTTAAGTGTTTGCTTCGGCCTCCCCCGACCTTTTTTTATGGGGCTCCATACTACTTGATCCACTCTCTTTACCGATGCATCCAATGGCACAAAAGAGGGGTTTAACACAAGGACTTCCCAGGAGGTCACCCATCCAATGGCACAAAAAGAGCAATGCTAGGAATATCGAAATTTATACTGATGCAAATCATGTAAGGGACAAAGAAACTAGAAGATCAACTGCAAGATATTGCACATATGTATGGGGAAATCTGGTCAAATGGAAAAGTAAAAAATAGACTGTTGTATCAAGCAGTACAAAAGCGGAATTGAGAGTTGTTAATGGGGTATGTGAAAGGATCTGGGTCACCAGGTTACTGAAGGAATTAAGAATTCCATTTGAGGGATCAATGCAATTTTGGTATGACAATACGGCCAGTATTGAAATGGTCATGAATCTAGTCCATTATGATAGAGTAAAACAAGTTGAGATAGACATTTTGTTAAAGAAAAAATTACAACATGTGTCATGAATCTATCCCACATAAGATACACAAATCAGATTGCAGATATTATGACAAAACCTCTAGGAAGATCCAAATTTGAAGGTTTTCGAGACAATCTAAGAATGATTGACATATATTCTCCAGATTGAGGGGGAGTGTTGGAAAATCATAATCAAATCCCATAAATCTCTCCTCCTATCATGCTCTTAATTACTAGTTATTACTAGTTTGTGATTTTGTCATTATTGCATCAGATTGCACTCTCACACGTTTTCTCATAATGACATATCCTTATTTACATTCTATCATTAGCCTATATAATGTAACATTGTTCATTGGAATAATCATCAATTATAGCGAGCATTTCTCTCTTCAAAAACAGAAAAAAACAAGACCTAGAAAACACAGACGGTGAAGAAAGTGAGTGCTACTGTACAGGAAGCTGAAGCAAGATTATAATAGAAACATTAAGAAGAACTCGATTGATTGAAAGGCTTTACACTTAATCTTAGGTTTCTTTTTTTATTACCAATCCATATTCTTTTAAAAAATCCTTGAAACTTCAACTTTGGTGGTAAAACCTCAACATTCTTTTTAATAAATGCAACAGGTCTCAAAGATGGAAGGCACAAATTGACAAAGCATTTTGATTCAATAATAAAATAAAAGTAATTTGCACTAATGAGGACATTAATTTGAGATCTAAGTCCTGAATATCACGGGGTGGTTTTAAGGTCCAAAGATTCAAAGTAATTATGTAGCTCAAATAATTTCATGAATTAGATGAGTAAAGACCGATGCTCATTCATAGTTCATGTGAAACTAAAAGAAATTTATATAAAGACAAATTTATGAAAATTTCCAAGGTTCAATTTCAATAGTTTGCTTTAACTTAAAAGATAAACTATCAGAAACAAAACAAACAACCAAAAAACAAATAAAGTGGACAATACCTCATAATTGAACTTGCGCCTATGAATTGGTTTAAACTTCCGTACATCCAGTATAGTCAACTCGTCATCCTACGAATCACAACAACAAATTAGACTTAGTATGCATTTGGAGACCTGTTAGTATTTGTCAAAATGTGGTTCGGACTAAAGTGATGTGAGAGTAACTTTGTCTCAAAAATTGTAAAATCCTGTTTGCAATGAGAAACCAAACAAGCTATTATATGCTCAAATGAAGCAAGAGAAATATAAGAAAAATCATAGCCAATAATTACCAAAGCTCAACGATTCAAGAGCAGGAAACAATTAAAAGATATAGCCACCACTAAAGTGTCCACTCACAGTAACAGCATTTTGGAGCTTTCAGTGGATGAAAGGAATTGAACAACATACCCTATTACCAACAGCTACATGAGTCCCATCAGGTTTGTAGGTTATGTTAATATTCTCCCCACTGAGTTCTGCCTGTTGTGAGCACTTTCCACCTGCAGCAGCCAAATATGAGAGTTTTTTTCCAAATATTACAAAGACGTTTTTTCATCAACAATAACAGTGATATTCTCCATTAAAATATCTACAGGTAATAAAACCATTTGTCCACTGATTTCATTATTTACAAAAGATTCACTGACAGGAAAAGGGAGATAATTCAAGTGATTGACAGAATATAACTTCACTTGATAGTAGCTATTAAACATCTCCAAATATATAAAGGCTCAATCTAAGTTCGTCCATGCTGTAAGGCAAATTAGAGTAAAACCGAATGATCACTTACTACGAGCATCCCACAAACGAACAGTCTTGTCTCCCGATGCAGTTGCAATCAGATCAGCATGTTTAGGGTCCCAACATAGCTGATCCACACTATCAGTGTGACCCTTCAATTCAATATCTTTGACCTTACCCTGAAATAAATCCAGCCCCCAAAAAAAAGAAAGAGAAATAAACAAATTTTCAATCACATTAACTAGTGGAATTATTTGCACTGACTAAGGTGACAACCAAAAATATAAGAAAACCCTATGCAAAAAGATGACAAGGAAACAGCGTTAAAGTTAAAACTTAAAACATAGATGTGGTCACCCAAATCATATATATTAAGAAAAAAATATAATTCTGGACAAATAGGCTCTGAATACATGAATCTTTGAGTAAATGAACCAAAATTCTCAACACGGATTCTTAATCAAATCCTACAAACCAAGCCTCCTGAATAGCTGATTTTTAACCAGTTAGAAATACTTATGGTGGACATAATATTTTTCAAAACCAACAAAGTTAACACATTTCTCAGTAACATTCAGAAGGAAATTTTCCATTTTTGTCTCAGAATGTAACTTGGTTCTCTCCAAGCTACTGACGCCGTCTGAAAGTCTCTAAGCTTTTAGCTTTTGCCTCTTTCTCTGCGCTTTTCAATGACTCTATCCATTACATCAAACAACTGGCCTGGTGTTAGAAATAAATAAATAGGCCTCAAAGTCCAAGACTTCCAGTGTGATAAGCCCGTTCCATGATAACCTGTTATCTGTCAAAATAGTAATTTCCACCCTTGCTCTGACCGGAAAACTCCCATCATTCCTTACCAAATTCATTGCTTTGATAGATTAATCTTACCCTAGAAACCATTTATATATTCCTTCAATACCGGTTCAATTTAATGTGATTGGTGGTTTTGACAGTGAAATTAGAGTATAGCCAGATGGAGTAGAAAGAGAAAGGAAGAAGAGAAAATGGAGTACCAAAGCTATTGTGCCACATCATTATGCTAAATAGAAAGTATCCAGCACACAACTATTAGATAAGGGAGGAAAAGATCGTCCCTGACTATATTCTGAACAATACACAGCGTTAAATAAATTAAAACAGCAAGAAGTACAAAATGGAGGAAGTTTACATGTCCGTGTGGTTCAATGTACCATATTCGAGCAGTCTGGTCCACAGAACCAGAAGCAAGCTTTGTGCCAGTGCAATTCCAGGCCACTGAGTGCACCTTTCACAAAAAAAGGAGCAAAATACTATCTTAGAATTGAAACGAGAACGGATGTAAGAAACTGCAATCGTAGAAAATTCAACAATAAGAAGCAGAAAATATTGTGCTCGTGGCGTTTGGACAGGTTTAAAATTACCATCAGAAGAGCGAAGGAAATACCTTCTTCTTGTGGCCCGAGTACTCTCTACTATGGAGATTCTTAAATGAGAACTTTTCTTCCATCGCCGAACCAACGAATGTGGAACACCTTTTAGGCTTAACAGGAAGATTCCGAAAGATTGAAATTGTTACAGTGCAGCAGAGTAGGGATTCTGTTACTCGGGAAATACCTCCAGCAGGAACAAACGGGATTATTTTGTAAAGCATTCCATGAGTTTGGGGCTGGAACAAATAAACGAAAAGGACCGAACCGAAAATTTATCTGACCCTTTAGAGAATTTTAAAAAAAAAATTTAAGAAAATTAATTACATTATTTTAAGACATTAAAGTTTGTTATTTTTCTTCAAATTATGTTGTTTGACTTATAAACTACAATATAATAAATAAAACACAATATATAGTATTATTAAGTAATATAATTAGTTTTTTTAAAATTTTTTTAGAATTATTCAAAAGGGTCTTATAAATAAAAATTTAGGAATATATTTTATTGATAATCCAACAAAGTCCGAACACTATTAAATTGAACTTGCCAAGTGCACCCATAAAAGAATAAAATAGCAAATGTTTATAATTACGGCTTGATAAAAGAATAGCAAGTGACTGGGATGTTTTTTTTAATTAATTCTGACATGACCGATTATAGTGCCCGACTCCTTGATCGCTTTGGTTTGGACTTTATTTGGGACTATGATCATCCATTGGTGGCAAGAGAAAATATTGCCTTTTTTTTTCTAAATCTAGGCAGCGTAAAACGGCTTCTATTCCTTGGATTCCGGCAACTCCTATTGGTAATACTCGGTAACTGTTAATGCCACTCATGTTAATCATCCACATCAACCTTCTCCTGTATCGCCAAGTTCTTCATCATTTTCATCACTAGATGACTTGCATCTTGATTGGGATTCTCCTTTATCGTTTCCATCCATGACTTTTAATCATGAAAGACTTAACCCCTTGCACTATATGGATGAGGATTTACATAATGTCCTAAAAAAGGATTCTTCACCACAGTTTGTTCCCCAAGTCAATACTACAAATGGTAACCATCCTACAGCAAATGTGGTTCACGTCGCCTCTCTACATGTTGATGTTAATGGCTACCCTTTCTGATCACCTTCAAAATACGGGCATTGATCATTCAATAAATGTCGAAGAGCATTTGATTTATGAAAATCTTGATCAGAATGCGGGTATTGATCATTCATGTCCTTCAGCAGCCAATCTTCCTACTCATCATAATTATGACTTTTTCCGATTGGTGGCTCCTGGCTTTGATTTGGCTGATGAGACTAATCAACTAATTCAGTTCATTAGTAATCCCATTGCTCCGAAAGATTGCCTACATTTAGTGGTACTAGAACAAACTCATGTTGAATGCTTGGGCTTTTTTCAAGTTGACCCACTTTGGATATATCACATCCTCTCATAGTGGCATGTGGAATTTGTTCCTCACCTCCTTATATCTGTGGGCCACTTTTCAACAACTCAAACACTCCTAACCCATCAATTTTTATCAGAATTTATGATATTAGAAGGCCTGCCTTTGCAATTTTCTCCTTCTTTAGATTTAGACAAAGATTTGGCTTGGCTTTATGGATTCTTTCTTGGTTTAGCATATTTTGGCTTTAACCTATCTAATACTTGTTTAGGTCAATCTTCACTTCCTACAAAGGCGATATGGGATCAAGCTTTGTCAGACATACTTGATCCTTATATCTGTGTTACATATATGTTGATATGGGTGATCCTCTTTTATTTTACAATATGAATTCTCGAACCTATGTTCACCTTTTCCTAGTTCTTCATGCAGACTCTAATGCAACTCAAGGTTGACATATCCGCCGTCTATTGCACTTCATTTTAAAAATGTCTCTATCACTTCACAACAGGCGTTGGCTTTATCAAGGAAACATCCAAGACTCGAGGCATTGGAGCAACCATCATCTTCCTTTCTGAGGCCTACAATATCATCTCCGACAGATTTTCCAATCTTTGTTTCTACTCCTCTATGGTTTTGCTGGGTTTCTGCCAAAAAACTCCATCGAGGGACATGAAGATATTGTCGTAGAACTGTCGTGGCCTTGGTAAAACCACGATAGTTCAACGACTTAGACATCTTGTTTGTAAATATTCTCCAAATTTTCTCTTTCTTAGTGAAACTCTTCTACCTTAATGTAAATTATCGAAAAAAACTTTGTCGGTTTTGTTTTGCTAATGAAGTTTCTGTGGATCCTATTGGCCATAACGGCGGTCTTTTTTTGGGTGTTTCAGGTTTGGTTGCTTGTTCTGTTTTGGATTCAACGTCTCATTAGATCCATACTTCTTGTACTATATCAAACAAATATGAAGTATATATTACTTTTGTGTATGGCCTTCCAGTACTTCGTGATTGTCATGTTTTATGGACTTGGATTTTATCTGTGGTGCCTACAATTGTTAAACCTTGGCTTATAATTGGAGATGTAAATCAAATTGCAGCCTTGAATGATAAGCATAGTACATCTTCTTCTATCATAGGTGTGGCTTCTTTTCGGGCTTTTTTGGATGATTGCCATATACTTGACCTTCCATCCCACAAATGGTTCACTTGGTGCAATAATCGCCGAGCTACTCATACTGTCAAAGAAAAACTTGATCGTGCTCTTTGCAACCCTTTATGGCTACAATCTTCTACCACCTATACTCTACAGATTCTTCCTCTGGCTGCATCAAATAATTCTTCGATTGTATTACAAAACGATACCGGGTGCCATAATTATAAGTTCTTTCATTTTGAGAACTTTTGGTTCTCATTTCCTCAATGCCACGATATTGTTCAAAGAGAATGGGATTGTGACATACATGGTTCTTGGGCCTTCAAAATCACTGTCCGTCTTAAACAGATCCATAAGGCTCTTTCACAGTGGAATAAATTCTCTGTTGGTCGGATATCCACCAACATAAGAAATTTAGAGCTGGGGCTTCAACATTAGCATCAACAACCGGTGCTTTCATCTCAAGCGGAACATTTAGTTTACAATTTGCAATCCCAGCTTGAATTCTATAATGATTGTGAGGAATCTCTTTGGGCACAGTGAACAAGACATGATTGGAGGCTATATAGAGATAGGAACACTAAATATTTTCACAGCTACGTTTCTTCTTGAAGAATGAAACATATAATTGTTCGAATTAAAAATGATGCAGGTGTCTGGCTTGATTGCTAAGAGTCTATCCGTTGTGAGGCCACATCTTATTTCAAAAATATTTTTGCCACTCTCGATTCGATTAACTTGATTGCTATAGATGCAACTTTAGATAATATCAATTTGCCTAAACTATCTTATCGCCATTTTTGTATATTGAATCGCCCGATATCCATCCAAGAGATTGAAAAAGTTGTATTTCACATAAAAGCGGACAGCACACCAGGTCCAGATGGTTTCCATACTAGATTCTATCAAAATTTTTAGGGCCTTTTGAAATGTGAGATTATCGCCATAGTTTCTCAAATTTTCTGTCAGGGTTTCATTCTTAAAGAACTCAATAGATCTTTCATTATCTTATTACAAAAATGCAGCAACCCAAGCTCTTTCAAAGATTTCAGGTCTATTGTCTCTGCAATGTCTTGTATAAGTTAATTTCCAAAATTATGTGTAACAGGCTGAAGGAGTGCTTGGTGACTTGATTACTCCGAATTAAAATGCATTTCTTAAAGGTCATTTAATTACAAACAATATTATTTTAGCATATGAATGTATGAAGAAAATCCAAGGAACTTGACAGAGAAAGACAAGCTGGTGTGCACTTAAAGTGGATATTGCCAAAGCGTATGATAAGGTTTATTAGCCTTTCTTACAAAAGGTTATTGCGAAAATGAGTTTCCCCTCCTGGCTGATTCACCTGATAATGCAATGTGTGAC
>JBAGKO010000011.1:13135403-13149262 GCA_037177275.1 Acacia concinna | reverse complement strand
GCTGCTCCATACCCAAGGCCAGGGATCGAACCCCTGACCAAGGTTAAGGGTGGAAGAGCCCCTACCGCTCTACCACATGCTCCTGGTTCTATCCACTCAACTATTAGTGGAGCGTTAAGTTTAACTATTAAATTTTTGTTGACAAAACTACCCCTCTTTCAATAAATGAATAAACACTTATATTTATCAAAAAATATTTTATGTAAACAAAAAAAATTCTAATACATATTGATAAATTTTTAACATTTATTAGTTCTTACTATTTTATAAATTTTATTAAATTATTTATTATAATTATTGAAACTTATTTATTTAGTATTCTTTTAAATTATTAAAAAGATATTTCCTTTTTTCCCTTTTTTCCATTACACCCGAATCAAAAATAAATTTGTAAGGTATATTTTGATTTACCAGATGTTATTAAAAAAAATAAATTTGAGATATTATATGACTTAAACTAATTTAAAATTTTAATTGTGTGAATACAGTTTTGAAATGATGACTACGTTTATTTAAGCATGTATCTATTAAAAGATTTAACTATATTTTTATTTAAGTTTTCTATTTATGTATTAATTAAACTAAGTAAGTCTTTATCTCAATATGAAAAAGAGTTAACAACTAGCTTTTTGTAAAAGTTAAAAATAAATTAAAAAAATGAAAAAAAAACTCTTAAATTACGTGCTAGTACAAAATATACTTTTTAGACCGCTACATTTAAACCTATTATAAGCAGCTAAAGTCTTAAAAGTATGATCAATGACAATTTTGTAATTATATTGAACTTCTGAGACCGGTTTTTTTAAAGATAAGGTCTAGAAGATATTATTTAGACCTAGTTTTGTAACAATGGTCTAAAATGATAATGAAAATTTAAAAAAAGGTTAGACCAGTTATCTATATATTTGGTCTACATATATTTTTTTCATTAAAAGTGGTTAAAAATAAAAAATTTTAGTATCTTTAAGACCTAATGTTTAGACCAACTGGTCTCAAAAGATAATAAAAATTAAAAAATATATATACACAATATATTTGTTAAACCGGATACCTATATAATTGATCTAATTATTTTTCTGTATTAAAATTAATTCAAAATAAATGTTTTTCATTATATAGACCTAATGCTTCATAGACCCGATCTCAAAAGATAATGAAAAGTTAAATAAATATAACTATAATACATCTATTAGATTTGTAGTGATACTTATCTTCATAATGAGAATGATTCACTGCCAATATTTAATTAAAAATAAATAAATATTTTTATTACTCATCTTAAAAGTAATTAAAAATAAATATTATTATTACTTGGAGATCTAATATTTAATAGAACCGATCTAAAAAGATAGTAAGAATTTAAATATATATGGTAATTTTAGCTAAATAGGGTATCTATATATTCTGTCTAATTAACATTTTTCATGCGTTAAAATTAATAAAAAATAAATTTTTTTACCATCTTTTAGACCTAACGTGGAATAGACCATGTCTAAAAAGATGATGAATTTTTTCTAAAAAAATAATATAACATAAAAAAATATTCTTGTCAAACTAGTCATCTATATAACCAGTCTAAATAGATTTTTTACATAAAAAATAATTAACAATTAAAATATTTTTATTATCTTTTAGACCTAATTGTCAAGATAGCTAGTCTAAAAGATAATAAAAATTAATAAATATATATGCAATATATTTGTTAGATCGAATATCTATTTAATCAATCTATTTATATTATATGTATTAAAATTAATTAAAAATAAATATTTTTGATTACGTTTTAGACCTAATGCTTTATAGAACTGGTGTAAAAAGATAATGAAAATGATATATTTGTTATATTTGTAGTGATACTCATCTTAATAATGAGAATGATTCACTGTTGATATTTGATTATATATAAATTAATATTTTTATTGCTTATCTTAAAACTAATTAAAAATAAATGTTTTTTTAACTTGGAGACCTAAGATTTAATAGAAGCAGTCTAAAAGGATACCAAGAATTTAAATATATGGTAATATTAGCTAAATCAGGTATCTATATATTCTGTCTAATCAATATTTCATGCATTAAAAGTAATTAAGAAATAAATGTTTTTATTACCTTTTAGACCTAATGTGGAATAGGTCATGTCTAAAAAGATGATGACTTTTTTTTTAAAAAAAATATATAACATAAAAAAATATAGTTATCAGACGGATGATCTATATAACCAATCTAAATAGATTTTCTATGTAAAACATAATTATGAAATAAAATATTTATCTTATCTTTTAGACCTAATTGTTAAGATAAATGGCTTAAAATATTCATAAAACACCACTATTCTCCCTATTTAATATAGCCTTACATTATGACACTACTGTTCACCCTATTTAATATAGCCTTACAAATACATATCATCTTTTCATACAACTATTACATACACTTATTACACGTGTCTCCTACTATTCACACATTTATGACACTTCCTACTACTGTTTACCTTTTTGTCTTATATAGCCTTAATAGGCTTACATATATACGTAGATTTATTACACATGCCTTTTTTATTTCTTGTCTCCTTCTTCCGTATGTTGACACATGTCTTTATCTTCTTCCTTCTTCTTCTACTAGGTGACACATGTCTCTTATATCTCCTCCTTCTTTGTCGGTAGCTTCTTCTTTAGACAATGCTCATATCTATGGCTGGATCTTCAAAATTTCTATTTGTTGGATTTTCTTCATCACAGTACTTACAACATATCCAGATAATATTTGGCATATTCTTCTTTTTGTTCCTTCTGAATTTTCAAACTTGTTCATCTTCAACTTGTCATAAAATTGATTAAAATAATGAGGATGCTTTAAGGTTTTTCCAGATGAGAAGATCAAAGTTGTAGATCCATGATGATAATTCCATGCTCTCTCTTCCTTAGATGTTACTATTTTGTTCATTTCTTCAAACATTATAAAATGATCTTGAGCTCTGATCTTTACATCAGTTTTATAGCCAAAACACGGTAAAAGGATTAGTAAAATCTATTTTCATCATGTCAACTTTATCCTTGTGATCTACAAATCTTCCAATAAATCTAACTAATAAAATACAATTTATTTTTAAATCTAAATTATATTTTTATAATATAAAATTATTTTTAGAAAATATATTTTTTGCCACGATTTTAAAAAAGATATTGGTAGTACTAAAGACTCCCTCTAGTCCTAATTATAAGGCCCGTTAACTTTTTTGGAGAATCCTAGAAAAATGGTAAGAAAACTAATTACATTACTTAATCATATCATATATTGTATTTATTACATTATATATTAGTTAATAAGTCAGACAACAAAATTTGAAGAAAAACCATAAATTTTAATATAATTAGAATTAGGATTTTTTTTTGGAAAATACACGTCAAAGCTTCCTATTACAGATTATAAGTTAAAGGGCCCTTATAATTAGGACCAGAGGGAGTATACCATTAAGAAAAATTATAAGCTCATTCCGCCATGTTTAATCAATAAAAACCTCTTAATTTATCTAAAAATCTAATAATTTTTAACTTTATCCCTATAATATATATTATTTTTATTTAAATAATATATATGGTTAATATTGGTAAATAGGATTTGAAAAGTATATTGAATAATATTTCAAAAAGATATTATATATATGCCTTATAAATAGGATTTAAAAAATATATTGAATGATATTTCAAATAACAAACTATTTAAATGGTTTATAACGCATAACAAACAATGGTCAATAAAACTTTACAAGTTTAACATCATTATCCCTATTTTCCTACAAAGTATACAAATATAATATTGATGACTTTCCATATTTAATATATTTGAGATATATTTTAATATATTTAGGAAGTCATCAACCCTAAATTATAGTAATTCTATTGAGATCTTATGAGATATTCGGATTTCAAATTAAAATAAAAAATTTTAAGTTTAGTGAAGAAAAAAGATTATGCAAGTTTTTTCAAATAAAAATAAAAAAGGTTTCATCATCACCATCATTATCATAATATTGTTTCCTTTTTCTCTTGATTAATAGGAAGGTTTCCATTTTAAAATTAATTGTGAGTTAGTTGCGCTAATCTGATTTTTTTTTTCCTTTTTACCAATTTGAATTATATTTGAGTTGATCAACTTGTACAAACGTGTAAAATCAACATTCAACCAAGTTTGAAAATCAAGTCCTCATAAGAACGATACGTTAGAGCTCATTTTTTTTCTCAAAAACTGTTTTGTAAAATTATTTTTGAAAACAAAAAACCAAAAAAAGACCTATTTGGATATATTGTTTTTAAAAACAGGTTTTAAAAACAAAAAACTTGTTTGAATCACTATTTTTGAAAAGAAGTTTTGAAAAGAAAATTTCTTTATATAACTGTTTCTTAAAACAATTTTTAAAAATAAAAAATTCTACTTTGATTTATTTAGATCTTTCATATAATTAATATAAACATTATTTAATTTTTATAATTAAATAATATATTATTATAATAAATAATCTAGTTTAATAAAAAAATAAAATAAAATCATCAATAAATAACACAAAACTATTTTCTATTATAAAAAATAACATGCTTAAAATTTAAAAACTAATAATAAACAAAGCCTTTTTAATAGTTCACAGTAACTAATATAAAAACTAATAGTTCATCATCTATAGCATTTCTAACCAAGCTCTTTTTCTTTCTAAAGGTACTATCATAAACAACTCCTTTTTAATAGGGTCCATAAAATGGTTCATTGCTTTGACATAAATATCATCAGAGAGATCCATTTTATTTAGAATAACAACACATGCAAAAATGGAATAACTATTGGATGCTAAGTTCCAACACTAGCTTCTGTAAACTGCATTTGGTATATGCATGTTACTAATGAAGGAATATTATAACTTAAAACAAGTGTGGACTGGGAGAGAAATAGGGACCAACTCAATTGCACATTAATTGGAAAACCTGAAACTCTCAAGATCTTATTGACTGAACTCATATTATCATTCTAATGAGTCAAGTAGCATTTAACAACCCGATGAGTTACACAAATTAGGGCCATCAAGAAATCAGAGGAGGTACACCATTGAGGTACACCAATAACATTGATATCTATATAGATTAACTTCACACACAAAGTAGCATTTGTCCCAAAACACATTAACTTTTTTTTTAACCAGAAATTAACTTCATAGATGCATGGAGTCAATTGTTCTTCCACTAGAACTGATACAGCAGCTAAAGTCTTCAAATTTCCCCTCAAAACAAGAGTATGAAGCTTGGCTAAGGAAAAATTTGAAGGTTCTTGTAGTAGGGTTGCTTTTGCATCCTTACCTACCAATAAACAAAAGAGATTCTTCTGCACAAAAGCTTTAGTGCATTATTCGTGGAACGCTTGAGAAACCTATGGATATTTCGAAGAGTGGTGAATCAATGCAAACCCTTCGGAATGTTGTTATGTCTCTTGCTGGTAGATCCAACTTGATTACTTTAAACAAAAATAGTTGAGTACATTGTTTCCTCTTTTCTATTTTTAAAAACAATAGTTTTTTTTTGTTTTTAAGAACAATTATTTAAAAATAGGACTCCAAACAAGTTCTTTTGTTTTTTAAAAAAATGTTCTAAAAATAGGCTATCAAACAAGCCCTTATTCATACTTTATTACTTGATACCATTGTATGGAAAATCGGACCGGATCGGTCAGTTCAGACCGGAAACTGATAAACCGGTCTGGTTTTGTAGGGGTGAACCAGATCGATTGACCCGGTGTGAATCGGACCGGTTCACACTAAACTGGTTCACCCCTTTTAAAAAAAATTAATTTTCCTTATAATTTTATACTAATAAGTCTAAAATCTTAATTTTCTTACCGGTTTAGCCCCAGTTTAATTATCCGATTTAATCCATTGACCCTTAACTCAATACCTTAACCGGTTAGTGATCGGTCCGATTTTTAATACCTTGCTTGATACATCTCGTACACTTGTAGAGTTATAAGCTATAAATATTTACCTATCATATATTAATTTTTTAAACACAAGTAGTCTATATATTAAAAAATGTTGCCGATGTGACGGTTTTGAAACAAAAAAAGTTCTATCTCTAATTTCATGTTTTTTTTTTTGTAGTGTTAGCTTACATCAAAAGTTTGTTTTAACACTTGAGTCTAGAGTTAGAACGAATCTTAGTGACATGAGAGCTCATTCTTTTTTCACAATTAAGATCACCAAAAAAAAAAACTGACAGCAAAAATAATCAAAATCGGCACCATTCAATCTCAAGAGATCAAACCGCATTGTCTAAAGTATCATGTTGATGCAATTTTAAAACGAAAAATAATATATAAAACAAATAAATTATGACTAGTTATAAAAAAATATAAATATAATTAATCTAATCAGTTAAAATTAAAATAAAAGCAATAGAGAAAATCATATTTATTGCCAAAAACATAAAAATTGTAATTGCTCAATAAATAGAGATTTTGTTATGGCTATTTTAGTATTTTTAATTTGTTAGTATTGTAGTTGGTCCTTCTAAATAGGTTACCATTTTGATGGTCCGTTTCAATAAATATATTTTTAATCTAGGCCCTTCATTCTAATTTTTTCATCTAATTATATCATTTTTACATAATTTAACTATTTAATTACTATTGCCTCCATCGATAATACTATTTTCACAATAAGTAGAAGAAATGGTATTATCATATCTTTTAAGTTATACAAAAATAGATCTTATATTTAGGATCGGAAGGAGTGTATATATATATATAATAAAAATAGCTATAACTCAAGCTCCTCACGATATAAAATTTGATGGAACATTTAAAAGTATGAAAATATTTTAATTGACAGTTATCATATTCTCAAAATTAACTGTCACTGCAAATCTTTTTACATGTTCTTGCATTTTGTAAACATTAGTTGTTATTATATAACAACGGAGATTAATGGAAATTAAACGATTATATAACAACTATAGATATGAATATGAAGATACCAATTATTTTGTTCTCTTCTGTCATGACCCAAACAATATCATAACATGATCTTTGGTTCATTATATTGAACGGCGTTGAATGTTATGAAAAGAATCATGAATAACATAAATAAAATGGAACACAAAACGAAATTAATGTATCATGAACATTTACTCAGGCTTCAGCAACCATGAAATGGTTAACCTCATGGACTTTGGGTTCCAAATGAACATGTCCATAAATTGAGAGGATTGAAAAAAATCTCATGACTCGTGTGCCGTATCATCATTCAATAAATAAAAACAACAAATGTACATAATATATTGAATGACGTGTCATAAGCATCAGCAGGAATGTATATAATTTGTGCAATGATGAAAAATAATACAAAACTACTTACAAAAACTGGGCATGTCCAGCTCTGAGCCCAATATGACCAACTGATGAGTGATGACAAAAAAATATTCGGTGCAAAAGAAATAAATAAATAAACCATAACAAAACACAGAGATTTCTACAATCAAACTGTTCTTGTAATTATTAATAAGTATTTCGTCAATCGAATGTAATAAAGCAGAAAAGAATGACCATAATTATCCTAAATGCATGTAATATCTATGATTAATGACAAATTAGAGGAACCACCTATGAAAACCAAAAGTTGAAATCGCTTGTCGTATATAAAAAAGAAAAAAAAAACACAACTTAAAACCAATGAAACCACATGAACGATTAAATTAACAAAAAATTACCGTTCATAGTTTATTATATGCACATGCATACCATTAATAAGCGTTCCCCCACTATTGCTACATGATGTAGTAAGGTTGCAAAACATGAGTACAAGTTATTGTAATTTTTTTTGAAAAAAGGGTTCCCCATTTCCAAAAGCACATAATTGTAGGCATTGCAGAATGTATGTAAAAATGAGCATGTTGAAATGATCACAAAAATAAACGATAGACTGCCGTGAATACACAAATGTACGTTAGATCTATACAATCAGGATGAGGGGGACAGCCAAATAGCAATGGAAGAATAATGTCCATCATATAGTGAATAATTTCTGTCCAAAAGAAAAATTGCTGAATTTATACGTAGAACATGAAATACAATATAATGAAACAGAATCATGAAAACAATAAGTTGTACATTCATCTATAGTAAAATCAAGCCATAAAAGATTGCTAATACTGAGATAGGATAGTTTATGTACGCATAGATATAGATAAGTTGAAGCAAAAATCATATAATTATCCATTGTCATATATGTTACACCAAAAGATACATACATGTAACCTCACTGAGAAATGAGAAGAACAAAACGATAAAGGGCATACATATATGTGGATATCAGGAGCTGTGGAGTCGTTCACGGAACCAATTAAGTTCGAAATCCATTCTACACCTATCACATATAGGATTTGGAACTTCAATATCTTCTTCGCCAACAAAGATAATATGAGTGTACAACTTCCATTCGGATGGATTGCGATGAACAAAGTAAGCAGTGTAACCATTTGATCTGAAAGCATTTTTCTTGATCCTATACTTCAAGTGGGGGAAAAAGGGCTCCACGAGAGCACGGATACGGAAGATATCTTCTTCAGTACTGGTTCGTTTCCAGAAACGATATGCTTGTTCAGAAGTTTCATTAGCAGCAGTTTCCCCAACAGATAATAAGATCGCACAAACATACATAGCAGGATTTACCCCATCGACTGCATTAATAATGTGCAAGATAGAATGTCAAAAAAAAAAACTGGGAACAAAATATAAATAGAAAAGATCATGAATGCAACCTTCTTGAAATAGCAGATATATATTTCCATATAGTTGGCACAATCGCAAGAGACGGAACACAGATGAGTTCCATGTTTCGACTCCAGGGGTATCTCTACGGTGTTAGCAATCTGCAACTCTTTTTTCCTCAGCAAGTAGTTTCAGAAATTTACATGTAGCTTTAGCATTACCAAGGCTTTGAAATCTTTTCCGGCCAACCCGAGCAAGGATCTCTACAATAAGTTCGTTGGGGAGAGGTGTTAGGAAGCACTGGTCATGAGCGGTGCGGCTCATATCTTCTATCAACTTCACACTTCGACAAAGCATCCTGATTGATCGATATGCAATAGGAAAAAAATATACATGTGATAGAGAACAGAAAAGGCTGCATAGTTTTTACAACGACGCAGTAAAAGGTCAAACAACGAAGAAACCTCCAAATTTGTTTGTGTTCAAATGAAATACAATTTCCCTGATGTGGCAAGTTAACATATCGCAACGTCTAATAGAGAAGGGACATCATTAAAAGTTACGACATGTGAATAAACATGTTGCATTAGTGAACTTGTCCAACGATGAAATTCGTATTTTAAAGGTGCATTAAATTCTGTAGATAATAGCATTCATTTGGGAGTAAAGGTGACTCTGTATATTTTAAGTAAACTCAATGGGATAAAAAGTTAACTTGACTACATATATTTAGCAAGTTCAGTCTCACAAATAAAGTTTTCCAATCAAATATACTTAAATTTGTAGAATGAGACTAAGGAGGAGGAGTTTTGGGGGGGGGGGGGGACGAGGCTGCTTGAATAAGAAAATAAAATAAAATCAGAATTTAGAAAACAAAAAACAGACATAATTATTTATTTACTTCTTCCACATATATTCTAATAACAAACATGATACTCTCTCAGTTTCTAATTATAAACTCAGTTCTCTTTTTTTGCATAATCTTAATAAAATTAATTACATTACTTTATGACGTTAAAATGTTATCGTTTTCTTTATAAATATTTGTTTCTCCTATGAATAATAAAAACCAACATCTTATATGATTAAATATATTTTTTTGTTTCCTTGATTTATCTAAAACAAATAATTAAGTGTTATAATTTGAATCGCAGGTTATACTCTTTAAGAACAAATAAATGAAATGAAATAAATCTTTCTCCGTAAATTGCTAAGTCTCAGTGATTGTATTTTAATACAATACCATATAAACCAAATTACACGTAAGAAAATGTTGGTACAATAGATACATACATCGTTTAATAGAACCAAATTTCAATGTAATACCATTGCATCATTGGTTAAGTGTAAAATAAAGAAAGTCGAATACAAAATTTTATACAATTCCTGACTGAAAATGATAAATTATTTTAGACCACAGCATATCAACAAATGAGGATGAGAGATAAAAAGGTATCAAAAGGTGTGCTTCATTAGGTATTTGAAATATACAGAAAGTTTAATACATATTCTGATGAATATCCTGACAAACACTTAAAAATTAAAAAAAAAAAAAAATGTTGCCTAGCCATTATTTACGTATCAACTTCATTAACTAAGATTAAACTAATATGACGTTATGTTGTATAAACATTGAATACAACAAAATTTTTAAAAATAAGAAGTTACCAATAAACATATATGTAACACTAAATACAAATAAATTTATTGGTCTAAAACGATGCAATGATTGAACGACAACATGTTTGAATTAAGATAGAACAAACACAACCATGTCCAGAATTAATTCGTCTCGTCTTTGACACACACTTGTACCACCCGCACAAAACGATATGTGAAGAAAAAAACTTGAACGTTCAATACACAACTAGTCATTCAACAAATGAATGTACAGCAGAGGTGATGAAATACTGATACGATTACATAATTCGTTGCTTCGTCTGAATTAGTAGAACTCCAAATCAACATCACTAAGGTCACTACATAGAATCAAAGAGAACTAACAACCACAAAATCAATCAAGTCTAGCAGAATTACACATGTAGAATATATAAACGACTGTCTCCAAAATAGAACTACGAAATTGACCCCAACGTAAAAGCAAAAGTCAAGATTGATGTAAGGATATCCCTGACTGACAACCTCACCTTGTCTGCTATGCAGTTCGCTCTTGGTGGAAGATTTTTTGCATGCTCAATGAAGGCCAGAATCTCAACGAACTGAGTATTAAAGTGCACTTTAGTGGCAGTTGTGTAATTGGTGACGACAACGTAACCTTTCTCAACATAAAAAACTTGCTTGGTTCATCTTTAAAAAAACTTGTTATCTAGACAAATAGATAATTGCAGTACTAAAAGAAAACATCTGACCATTAAGATTGACAAGTATTGCAAACTCTTTGAGAACAACCAATGGATCAAGATGACCATAGAACTGATATTCAATCCAAGTTCTATAAGCAGGAAGGCGATACAAAAGGACTGTCACTGTCCTCTGCAAACAAGAAAAAAATATGAACTAACGGCCTGATATGGAAGAAAGAGAGATACAAATTTAATAATGAAATAAACTACATGAAACGTATTATATTAACAACCAGTTATCAAACATGTCAAAACTAAGGGGTATCGTCCACCTCCCCCTGATTTTAACATTCGATATCTCACTGATTGACTTTACTTTCCCATAAACATCTGCAAAGTAAGCACAACGACTTAATAACACTGTGATAAATATTTATTGAAATGATTGAAAACCAACGATTGGAACACACCTACAGACATATGGTCATGGGCGGGTATGATGAGTGTTTCATGTACAAATTTGAGCCTGAAGTTTGGGCAAGAGTGCTTGTGTTTGAAGAACAACACTATTTTTTTGCAGCTGAATGAAAATTTCTTGTGCACTTTGTTACAGAAATCTAACACAATAAATTTTGATATGTAATAACAGTTCCCCAACACGAAAGCATGTGTGAATGTTTCTGTCATAGACTCGTTTGGGCAAGACAATCCCATCTTGGTTCCCTGGGAAAAGCTGAAACTAATAAACATCGATAGAACATATATATGAACATAAAATGAATAGCAACCAAAAGACACGAGCTTATGGGAAAATACCTGAACATCAAGAACAATGATTTCCATTTGTGTCCACTTAAAGTGATAGTCGAAGTCATTCGAGAATACATCGTACCCATTCCTCACTATCTTCCTCAATACCCTAACCATAACAACTGAAACATGTGATGGCCTAGATTTAAGTTCGTTCAGATTAACTGTGCCAACCATCTGAACAACCTTCTGTGATCAAAACATCGGCGACCAAGCTAAAGTGATCGAGAAAATGAGCAAGAATAACAAACGTAATTGAAAAAAGACAGTATATATACCTCAAACTGTCTTGCTTTTGTGTTATGTGGCGAAGTAAGTTTAAAAATCGAGGTTTTGACAAATAACATATAAAAACTAATAATAACATTTAACTATATGTAAATACAATAGCAATGCAAGAAAATGACGTGTCTCCGATCGTTAGTCCTTCCCATGCTTGACCTTTCTATGGACTAAAATCACATTATTTTGAATAATGTCTTGATATAAATGTGATGGTCATTTAATTTTTTTGGTTAAAAAATGAAATTCAATGCGCTGAAGTATTTGTTTAGTAGCACGCAATGTCATAGAATAATTTTTTGTGCACTCAGTGTAAAATTATTATTTTAGTTGGATATAGTATCAAGCAAGCGACAGCATTTCTTCACACTAACACGAAATATGTAATAAAAAAAATTCTTAATAAACACAATGCAACTGACTAAAAAACCTATATTTGTATCTTCCAAGGTAATCAGAGCTACTACATCATATTGGATGTCATAGATTACAAAACAATTATTTTACGATATTGTGTGATACAAAAATTTTAGAACACTACGAAATGATATTGTGGCCTCACATTTTATCTTGAAAACTTCCCAACATAGTATAGATTTTGGTAATGAAGGGCCAAGGAGAGCATCCACTAACGCAAGAAAGATCATCTATTATCATTAAGTTCAATGCCTCTATTCATCACTGCAAAGGACAATATATCAATAAATAAAAATGCACAACAAAAGTAAGTTAAATATATGTATCATCACTCCTTGTGAACTAATTCTCCGAATATGTATATAATAAGATATGATGGGCAAGTGTTAACACATACAATCTCATTTGCTAATAATAAAAGAGATGCTTAAAGGCTTAAACAACTAAATAAAATACAACAACGGAAATGTGGTTAAAAAAAATTAGAAGAATAGATCCAATGAATAAATTTTTGCAAGCATGAGTTGACGATAGGCAAACACATGGAACATACTGACGTGTCAAGCGATGCTTTTTCCTACCAATATCAACATAGGCATGACATGGAAAAACAATTTCCCACTTTCCAACTTGATTCATACTAAACTATTAGCTGCCAGCTAAAGAAACAAAAAGGATACAAGTCATACAACATATATTAAACATACATGTACAAAATGCAGAATAAAAGATATGCTGTATACAAAACCTCTGCTCACCCACTTATAGAACTCTCTATGTTCACGCTGCACACATGCATTAAATGTTTAGATTTCAAATAGTAAACAAAATCTCACTCATAGCTGAGAGTACACTCCGCCGAGCTGCACATATGTTCAATTATGATGTATCACAGTCCATAAAAAAGCACGAAAGCCATCTCACATAAATGCTTGATTAGAAAATAAGTTTGGAAAACTGTTTAAACATGAAGCGTAATCTGTTGGAAATAATAAGTGAGTGTGTTATAAGGAACAAGTCTCACATTATTTGAGATTGTGAAAACCCAGATAATTAGTAATCTTGGACTATTAAATAAGCTAAGAGGAGGAGTGAACTTGCACAATATTGAGCCACATGGAAACCTGACAATTTTCCCTATGTGCGAGTTAGAAGTGGAATAAGTGTATTTATTAGAGACCTCTGAAAAATATATTTTGTGAATATATTTTTACTGGATTTAATCATGAAAAATAACTTTTAGTTTTCAGTTTTTATGAGCCAATTATTTAAATATTTTAATGTCATCTTTATTGTGAAAATGAC
>JBAGKO010000011.1:13115695-13135303 GCA_037177275.1 Acacia concinna | reverse complement strand
CTACCTATCTAATATTTCTCAACTAATAACAATAACAATAATTCTATAATAATTATTAAATCTATAATTACTACAACTATCCTTTATGAGTAATTTGAATTTCAATTGGCTTATTGTGGTCGAAACTTTCTCCTCCTCGTTTCAAGAAAAATTATATGGCAATGGGTTGCAGATTTTAAAATCGCATTCACATTATACTCTAGCTTCAAAATTTGGGAATAGAGTTATTTTTTTTAAGTTTCTCGCTTCTTTCAACAATTGTCATTCTTAAGGTTAGAACTTGTGTTATCCCGAGGTTGGTTGCTTCGGTTGAGAAATAAAGTTCTCATGCTATATAATGGTGCCCAATTTATATATATAGTTTTACTCGATTTAGAATAAAATTGTTGTATAAAAATTGAAACTAGACAATCGCAACTCACAGAATATATAAATTTTTTCCGTGTAAATATACGGAGTATATAATAGATATGTTATAGAGTAATTATATCTTCTCGATAGTGAAGCTGCTGGCATGTGATGGATACTTTAGAGATAAGTTTGAATGTTAAAACAACCTAACATTAAATTTATGCTCTCTGCTTGAAATTTAAAGGTTAAAAATGGAAAAGTTTTCTCCCCAAATTAATTATTTTCTTGTTGGCCTTCTTAGCAAAAGGAAATATTTTCTAAAAGAACCATACTTCCTTATGTCTTCCATGCACAATTGAATTTGAAATTTTTAGAAAACTAAATATATTAGCTAATCATAATATATGTTGTACATTATTAGATTATATATTAGTTTATAAGTCAAACTAATTAATTAAAGAAAAGAGATATATATAAATACTTAGAAACATTTTATTTAGCTCCTTAATCTTTTTTAAAAAAATTAACTGATTTTATTCAATTTATTTACTTGATTTAGGGGATTTTTGGAAGGCTCAGTTCCCTTAAATATCTTCACAATTAACTTTAGGGGCGGGATTTGTCATTAAATTAGATTACACCGAAGGGTCAGAATTTTTTATAGAACCAAATAGCAAATGCTGTGAAGTACCCCAACTTAGATTTCATTCAAATTTAAAGTTAATTATATATTTCAAATACATATTTATAAACAATCTCATTCTCCTCCCGAGAAGCAGTCTCAATCCTCGACACCATCGCCAGAAACATTTTGAGTATATATGCTGTTTACAAGGACCAAACCCAAGTTAATGGAAAAACTTGAGTTGATTCCGCAGGTGAAATACTAATAAAAACACATTCAACCTAACATACTGAAAAAAAAAAAAAAAAAGGTGAAATTGACATTAACGTTCATCCCCTTAAAAGCACATTCACAATAAATTAAACTTCATATATTTTGTAAACTGAATTTGGTATATGCATGTTACTCTAATGAAGGAAAATGAGAACTTAAAACAAGTGTGAACTGGGGGAGAAATAGGGACCAACTCAATTGCACATCAGTTGGAAAACTTGAAACTCTCAAGATCTTACTGAACTCGTATTATCATTTCTAATGAGTCAAGTAGCATTTAACAACCCGGTGAGTTACACAAATTAGGGTCATCAACAAACCAGAGGAGGTACATCAATACTATTTAATTTTCCATGTCTTCTAACCAGGCCATGCATCTCGGCTTGAGTTCACTAACGACTATCTCTGTACAAAAAAGCAAAAATGAGAAGAACGTAGGATTGAATGGCTTCAAAAGAAGTCACAACCTAATCATCATTCTTCTCCCCACATCACAAACACAATAATAAAGCCAAGAATGATTTGCCGCTTGACATATAACTTGCCAAGGCTGTTAACAGATAACCAAGGTACTGACTAGCTATTTCACTTGGATACAAACCCTACCTCAGCATCTATCCCCCAGGTACAGGGGGTTCTACTGAATCGCAAGACGCCTCTGTGTAGTGTGTTCGGAAGAGATACTCCCCCGTTGTTGTCCTGAACAGTCCCCTTCCTCAACTCTTTCACCTGAGTGCAAATGATAAGTAGAAGATTGCAAGCCACTATGATTATGATAAGGGCCACTATTGTTTGCATAGTTGTGTGCTTCATAACGGTCAGGAAGTTTATATCCTCTGGCATCTTGTTGTTGCACATTAGGAGAGTTCCAGGTTTCAGCAGACTCACAGGCTAGAGGTTCAGAACCAGATGAACTAACTGATTGTGAAGATCCCAATGGACCAGATCCCACATCCTTTTCTTTGCCAGAGTCCTCAGCACCATCATTTTTCTTTGCAAAGCGACCCCCAGTACCCCTTGCCCTCCTCATTGCATGCTGATGCCGAGATTCATGAAGGTATGGCTGTGCATGACAAATGTAAGCAAAGCTCAGCAAAAGGATTCCAAGTTGGCATGTATTAAATATTATGCATAATAGTGCACCTACTACAACCAAAATCATTATTCAATAATAAAATAGAATCACTCCCTCAGTCCCCTCCCATCCTAATATTAGACTAAGCTGAAGGATTTATTTTAGTACCAAATATAAGACCTCAATCTCCTTGATCTCCTTCAGTTTAATCTTTTCTTCCTAAATTACTGTCATTAATTTCACAATTTTCTCCTCTCTCTGCCTCCCACATTTATTAATCTCTCTTCCAGGGTATTTTAGGAAAAGTGAGACAACACCAAAAAATAACCAACTTAATCAATTTTCTTAATGCCCGTGAATTAATTAATTAGGTCTTGTATTTAAGACCAAAGGGAGTATTATTCTGACCTGTACATGAAACTACCCTGTAAACTATTTCATTGTCAAATTGACATGAATGCACTGGCAAAGCTTAAATCTTTGCATTAGGTCAAACTAACATGATTTCCACACTCCCAACATCTGCAAGCAACTTTGTAAAATAGCACATTTTAAAGGACAAAGTAGATTTGTCTCTTTCCATGGCAAGGTAGTAAGTCATAAGAATGTTCTAGCTAGAATTTCCTCAAAAGGTTCAAGGGGAATCAGTTTCTATATTCTCTTTAGAAACCATGAGGTTTTTTTACAAGAGAAGTTATACAAAAAAGGGACAGTGCAGTAGGGTTAAAAACCATCTAATCAGACAATATAAAATACAATAAATGGAAAGAAATAAATCTTGAAAGTTGAAACACACAAGATTGAACATGTAAAAGAGCAATATTGTTCTGCTGTAGCCAGATGCCCTTCAACGAGATCAGAAGATGAACACCAATGAAATTGATTAAAATTATTTTTATTGTAAGAAACCAATATGTGATTGTAATATACACCCATTTTTAGTCAAAATAAAAGAACCAAATTGTCATTTAACATTTTAGGTCGGGGAGCATTTTTTGCTCTTGATTCTAAAATTTTCTAGGATCCATAACCTCATGCAAATAAGGTCCCTCCCCACCTCCTTTTGATCCGCAACCTCATGCAAATAAGATTATAAAATGATACAAACCTTGTGCATATTTGTTTATGTCGTCATCAAAATATTAGGTCAGCAGAAAAGAAATAGTTAACCAAAGGAGTAGAATGCACCGCACGGCAACAAAAATATCAAACATAAATCTGACAAAATATCACTAGTCAGATTAAAAAAAGCAGCATTCAACTATAGAAGAAAGGAGTAGCATATAAGCATAGAACATCATTTTCACGTGTGCATAAGCATTTTTACCTTTCTAACTTTTATTAGCTTCTTTTCAAGCTCTGCCTTCGCTCGAGCCTGTCTACGCCTTAGAATTGCTGGATATTGTTTTGCATTTACATAAACAGGTTCTTGTGCCATCTCAAGGGGCAAAGGCATTCTGGCCTGTGGCATTCCCATAAAAGGATGATATCCCTGATAGTAAAAGAAATTAGTTATTGTTAGCACTTTTTTATTAAAAAAATATTAGCATTGTTTTAAATAAGAAACGCATGTTACAAGAGCCTGCCATCAGATTATGCAAAAGCTACATTTCTATTAAGATAGATTTATCTGAAACAGTGACCACTAAGTTGTGATGACCTTCGTGCACAATAATCTTCTATCATGTATGATCAGAGAATAATCTCACATACCAGCTGGTGGGGACCATAAGCCGCCATCATTCCAGCATAATATGGATCCTGATAAGGATGTGAAGCACATGCCGCCTGTAACAAAAGAATAGGAAGGATAAGAAAAGCCCCATCATTCCAAAAGCAGGCAACTAAAAAATTTCCTTTGAAAGGTAAAGGAAAGTCCCCAGAAATTAATGCCATTCAATAAAACCATAATCTATAATTTCGTTTTTTTTAACTCACTATTGAATGACCAACAAGTTCGAGCTGTGGAGCTTGTGCAAAGCATTCATCTCGTATGGATGGGGCAGATGATGAAGCATGCTGCATCCCTTGGTGTTCTTGAACGTAATTTCCTACCAAGAAACCACAATGAATTTTCAGTATCCCAGTAGCTTATAATGCTTGGGATCATAAAAATATTACTATTCATAAATTTATTTACTATATAACTCAATGCATATGCACCTGATTGATTGTGAGCAGCAGCTGGAGATTCTTTAGAGGCATCATCATCTTCCTCATTCAACGCACTATTGGACAAAGACTGACCATCATTTGATTCAGAATCAGCATTAGGGCATTCCAGTGAGGATGAATTCGATGCATTTGCTCCAGCCATGGCTTGGGCCATTGGATACCCACGCCACCAAGGCTCGGGATAAACATTGCTCGGTGGAAAAGAATGTTGATCAGTCCGTAGTTGGTTTGCAGTTTTAGACTTCGACTGCATATTTTAATATGCCTGCAAAACGAAAGTAGAAAAATAGATTTTCATACTGTGCGGAAATGAAGACAAGGTAATTAAAAGTTAATAAAGCCACTGAAAACGTTCCATTACAAGAGACTTATATCATGTCTTTGTGCAATACATAACCAACAATAGCAACATAATTAGAGTGGCCACAACATGACTATCTCTCGGGGGCTTCAAAAATATTTACCAAGAGAAATAGTTAGTGGTCGGTAAAATTTTAAGCTTTTTGCCAACTTCACCCTTATTTAGTGATTCTATTATACTCTTGTGGGAATTTTAGGGGGGGAAACATTACAAAATGCCTTAAACATGGGATTTTTCAAAAAAAATCGCCTAATATTTGCAAGGCAGGGTGTCTTTAGTTGCAGTGAATTGCTGGTAACGATTTCCACACAACTATTTTTATCTAAGTTATCATTAAAGCAAATGAAGCATCAAAGATCAACAGAATTTTACAGAAATCAACTGGTTTTCATTTTTTGTTTTCTAGATCTTCTGCTGTACTTGTAACTGTTAAAAGAAAACAACTTTCAACTCTTGGCCAACACCAGCAATTAATATCGACTAGAAGATAAAATTCCAAGCACTGATACATTTCTTTTGTAAATCTATTCTGAACCAAATGGAACCAGGAAAAAAATACCAACATGCAAATTGTGCTGCCGGAAATAGAGGCAGGATAGCCAAACCAAACACTAGCTACTGGACTGTAATTGATGGAATTTTGACAAATTTATGAGTCTAACAGATCCTAATAGGAACTTCAGGAGCCCAATTCTCCCCACCCCACATTCTCAACCAATTTCATCACATGATGGAATTTTCCACATGCCCCAATCAAATTGATTTCCATGATTCCATGTCAGAATTCCCAAAGAACAACCATGCAGTCACAGAATTATTCGATTCAAACTATAACTAAAACAGCCTAAACAAAGTAAAACAGGAGAAAGCCCCAGAATTCTTCCCACATCCCACAAAACCAAAAACCCTAATCCTAAAAAAGTCCCGCACCGTAATCAATCACTCACGATCAAATTCTCAACTGAAGAAGAAACAATTGAGCAAATCAAGGAACTTACCCGCGAAAAACCAGATGAAAAAATTAAAAGCCCTAAAGTCTTGGGGCTTCAGCTTCAGAACATGATAGACATTTCAAGGGTCAATCTGATTTCTCTCTCAGTACTTAATGAAGCACAAGAAAGTAATAAATATTATTTAATAAAATAAGAAAAATAATGCTCCCAAGTCCTCTTCCCCTCAGGCCTAAAGTGCCTTTCCTATTTAAAATTTCCAGGGCAGGGACGTCATCCGAATGAGGGCCCATTGGGTTTGTGCCGCGACACGTGGAGCGTGTCAGCTCTGGCAACCGCCTGGGCCGGGATCCGAGTCGACCTTAGCATTTTTTGGGTCAAGGTGGTGCCTTCGAGTATTGTTCCAAGTGTCATAAAATATTTTTACAGGCTTGAATTTTTTTTAAACAATTTAAATAATTTGCCATATTAAATAAATTTTAAAAAATATTTTATAGTGCTGAATATACATTAAAAATATATCACATAACATCATTATACTCTTTAAAAACAAAGTCTTTAAATCTGTCATTGTCTAAAAGATTTCCCATAATAACTTTCTTTATTGTTCACTTTTAGTTTCTTTAACCTCTTTTAACTAATTTTATTTACTTTGAGCATGTCCAAACATGCACCAACCACCTCAAATAATTTTTTTTACAATTTTTCTAATATAAATGCTACACCAACTTATTTAAGTATATAATCATTAAGAATTTTATTTTATTTTCTTATATGATCACATTTTCAGCTCAACACATTCCTTCCATTTTTTATGCAAGTTATCCCTTTAAATCCCAATATTTGATAATGAATGTTTCATGTTTGCAAAAAAAATATTAAAAAATATTTTGTAAGATTAAAGTGTATCTAGCATTCAGAAGTAGTTTTTTTAATATATTCGGTATCTTAAAATATTTTGTGGTTCGTTTAATAATCTGAATTATTTTTTTCATATGTGAGTCTATCACTTTAAAAATATTTTAGAATATTGAGTTGATTATACGATTCTTTAGATTTAGAACGCTAAATTCAGGGGCAAAAATAATTTGTATTAATAAAAGGATAGACAAGAAAATGCGCAAAAAGAACAAAGTGCATCAAATTCAATATGTGGGAAGGAAGAAGGACGGGTGAAATCAGGTTGCCAGTGAAGTGACGACAGAGGAAGGAAAAGTCCAAAGGAAAGCAACAAAATTTCTGGCCCACGTGACACGCACTTGACTAGCAGGGAGCCCGGAAACGCGTGGCCTTCTTATGGGGACCACATCGTCGAAACATTGACAGCAACGTCAGCCACGTGTCCCTTCAGCATCTCAAACTCAGTCTTCCACTTTTTTTCTCTTTTGATTTTATTTCAAAAAAGTTTCCTTGGAATAATTATGAATTCCCCACCACTAGAGCTAAAGTTAGGCCCAGCTGGTAGTCTGGTACTATTTTTTTTTTTTTTTTAAAAAAAAAAGCCTAATCTAGTACGGCGGCTGAGAATTGAATAAAACAACAACAAAAATATTAATCAACACAAAATATGTATTTACTGTAAAATAAAAAAATTGAATGTTTATTATATACTGCTCCCTCCATACTATATGGTATATATTAAATATTAAAGACAAATTTTCCATAAAAATATTATAAA
This sequence comes from Acacia concinna, assembly GCA_037177275.1. Lineage (NCBI taxonomy): Eukaryota > Viridiplantae > Streptophyta > Magnoliopsida > Fabales > Fabaceae > Acacia > Acacia concinna. The sequence continues at coordinate 13,127,815 of JBAGKO010000011.1, read as the reverse complement.
CAATAAATATATAGAAATATATAATTTTTAAGGGGTAAGTGAAAAAGAAACTATGAGAGAAAGTCTTAAAAAAGAATAAAATATTCAAATATGCAATGATCAACATAGAGACACATAATTAATTACAATAATTATAAAAAGGGACTTCCTGCAAAAAAAAAAATAATGAAACAGGTTAATTCAATTTTTTTTGCAATAGTGAATTAAAATTTTTGACACCTTAAAAGTATAAATTATCCCAAAAATTGTACTTTATAGGATATTATGCAACTTAATTTGAATTTCATTTATTTTTTAATTGGCTCAATGATATAATCCCATTCGATGCTATAGCAGAAAGGGATTTTGTTTCTTTCAATAAGTGCCTGCTTTATTTATTATTTTATTTTTGTTGCTGGAAAAAAATAAAAAAGTGAACTTGAAGGGTCGAACCACATGTTTCATTTGAAAGATAAAAATCTCGAGTACCCATATTAATTGGAGTTGTTCAAACCCATTATGAGTACGTACAAGAGAAGATAAAATATGTAGTGAGAAATGTTAACATCACATGGTAATGGGGCTGCTGGCATTCAAGAGATGGACCTTTTCATTGATATTCTAATTATTAAAAATATTACAATAATAATAATTAAATAAGTCAGGATAATTGATACCTTAATGGATTGGGAATCTGGATTTGTTACTTACTTTTTTAATGATCGAAACAAGTTCAATTCAAGAATTTCTCAACGTGGCAGCTCTCAACCATGTCGTTCGCTATCATGTTTGTCGGCCCTTTTTTGTTCAACTGATTCTCCGGTTTCTGGGATTTCCTTCTTCCTCTTTATTCACAAATTAGAAATTACGTACTATAATTTTAGTATCTTCCTTTGCCCAACTTGTAGATTTTATCTCACAAATATGTAAATTTAATTCATTTTAATGGAAAAACTTTAAGGACAGCGTACTAAACATATATCGACTTTTTTTTTTATCTTATTTAATCAATTTATCTACGCACCACAAATATCTTTAATTTCTGAATCTGAAACCAAATCCTAACAGTGACACCCATCACCTTCCATCGGCCCCTCTGGGTGAGCTTCGGTTGGAAACGACGTCTCTACTAATTTTCCTTTTCACTTAATGTATCAATCATTAAATCCTATTTTAATTGGTGAGATTTAATTTATTATTTAAGAAAATTATAATTTTATATTTTTATATATATAGTATTCAATCTCATCTATTAAAATATAATTTAAAGATTGAGATATTAAGTGGAGATAATACCTATACCCATGACCATAATTCAGTTCAATCTCATCCGTCTTCTGATCTGGTCCGTTTTAGTCAACATGTTTATCTTTTGTTAAAGGAAGAAAAGGAATGGCGGGGGTTTAAAGTTTAAAGTTAAAAATGCTGTGCTCCAGTTATTCCTGTGTGAGCTGCAGTACAGTGTGTGGTCCTTACATCACAGTTTTTGTTTTGAGGAAGCTTTGTCCGATCCGGAGGATGGTAATGGCTTAGCTTGTAACCTAATAGCATAAAAATCTCTTTATAGATGAGAAGTTGTAGATTCAATCTCGCTCGTAAATTCAGAATTTTAGTACCTTCACCTCTACAGAGAAAATTAAAGATGGTTTTGTCTGAGTTAGCTAGCATCTCAAAAGCAATGGAACCCAAAACCCTACTGGCTACTGGGGGGAATCCGTGTGCTCCAAGGCACGTTAAAGATCGATCAGTTCTAACAGGATTCTGGAGGGTACCCTCTCAAATAAGGTGTCTTGTCTTCTTCCATGATTGGATCGGGCGAATTAACGGAATTGTCCTCCAGGATCCTATCAAGTTCAACCATGTCCACTCTTTGTTTATGTTGTGGGCGTTACCTTCAAGTTGGGGTTGCTGCACTTCAAGTTTAAGATCAAGAGAAGGTACTTCCAGTAGTTATTATGTCTGGTCTGCTCTTTTTAGCCTGAGTTTGGTTTGGAAGAAAAACTTTAAAAAATTGTTGAGAAAAACTAGTAGGAATGAAAATGTTGAAATAAATGTGTAGTCACATAGAAAATATATATAAATAGTAACGATCATATATGTAAATAAGTTGGTGCGGTATATATAGAATAAAAAATATTAGAGATGGTTTCAATATGTTCTAAGAAAGTTATTTAGCGCACTGGTAAATAAGATTGATCAAATAATATAAAGTTCTCTACAAAAAATTGAGAAAGATCGAAGCAGACACTTTAAAAGATACAGAACTAGATTATTGAGGATGATTGATCCAACAATATAAAATCTTTTAAAAAAATGTTAATGAAGACAAAAAAAACACTCAATAAATTTATATAGCAGGATTTTTTGGGTGATTTGTCAAAATTTTAATTTTTAATAGAATGTTGTACAGTTCTTATAACCAATTCCGTGCAGTAAAATAAGGCGTTGTTGGTGTTGTTTTCATTCTGGTTTTAATGAAATTCGACCTTGGCTTAAGGGGAAAAAAAAAGGAAAAGAAAAAGAAAGGAAAGCAGGAAGTGATGGTGCGCTAGTGTGCTGTACCATAGTGGAACCGAACATCGTACCGAATGCAAGAGCTGGGACCCACACGCGAAGATAAAATTAAGACACGTGTCCAACTCTTGGCATCACCTTCCACTGTATCTTGGCGCATGTTTAGCTGTTTCCTGTAAAATAGATGCAGATAATCTCTGACTTCCTTGGCTAGTTCCTCTTTTTCTGTCATACAAGCCAAGCAAGAAATTCAAAAACTATAAAATAAAGACAACCACACATTGAGTGAATCTTTACGAGATTTGTTTTTTGGTCTCTAATCTTTACGATATTTCAACCCTTTAAAAAATAATGTTGCCAAGTTAATACTCTATATTTTTGTTGAGATCAAATTAGATCCTTTCATTTATGTTCAATTTCCTGTTCAAATCTTGACTTTTTTAAAAAAATAATAATAATTCACCTGTATAAGATTTTAAAATTCTTTTAGACCATTATTAATAAGAAACCTCGCAGACAATAAAATGTGGTTGAAAAATTAGATCTAAAAAATATAAGTTATTACACTTGAATTTTGTCATTTTTGCAATCACGTAAGCATTTGAAATAAACAACCAGAGCATTTTTCATTATTCACAACTTGTAAATAAGGTGAATTACTATATTTTTTATATTATATAATAATATGAAATTATGGTCGTTAATTTTACATTTAGGATGAGAGGATTATAACCAAAAAGGTTAAAAAATATGGGGAGTTTGGGGATAAAAAAAAAATCAATTAATGAACAGTGCGATGTGAATTTTATATATTATATTAATGACCCCGATTGATGATATTTGATTATTTGATGATTTCATTTCACTCACCACCTGGTCATGTCAAGCGTGTCGTGATGATCCTGAAAGAGAAAATAACAATTTAAAAGAAATTCATTGTTGCTGTTGAGCCTATCATCTATCTACTCCCCAGTCCCCACCATCGTCTATCAACCGTGAAGGTCAAATTCATTAATGGGAGAAAAATCAGTCCAAAATAAATATCGTGGGAGCGAATCAGTCAAAAACAACTCAGAGGGAGAAAAGACATAATTAAAAAAAAATCAGAAATTTGTGAACTAAAAGACAAAAGAGAAAAAGGGGGAAGAGTCAAACACCAAATACTTCATAGCTGCAGTGAAACTTCCCTCCCAGTTTAATGCTATCACCTCACTTTAATAAAGATGATATGCAACTCCGGAAAAGTCCATAGCGACAAAATTGCTGTTGCTGCCACTTTTGCCATTACCTGCACTATAGACTATTTACATGGCTCTATCCACATACTACTCATTTGCCCAATATCCAGAAGGTCTTGCGTATAATTTTTTTTTTTTAAAGATTTATACATTCTTATTGTTTCACAGTGAAAAATTGTCTACAATATCTAATTATTTGTTACTACTGAAGTAGATAGACAGGTTTCAAGGGACAAGGGGAATGGATGAGTAAATCGCAAGAGGATGCAAAGTAATCACAGATCTCATCCAACATCTTAGAGACATGTATAGGTCCACGTTGGTACGAGACAAAACTTGGTTTTGGCAGAAGTAACATTTGAATTGCAAATGTCAAGACATTCCACTATCTAGCTTACTCCAATGTGATTCCAAAACACGCCCTTGGAGCCCAAGGTTTGAGAATTCTCAGGCTTCCAATCCAATGTAAACTCAAGTCCTTGTGACAGAGTCCTCAATTGTACAAGGTTGGTGTGCACACGATCATATTTGAAGAGTTCCAAGAACAGCCTACTCCCGGGAACTTCCACTTATCTATGGTCAACTGGCTAGTTTAAAGGCATCAATGAAGAGTCCATAAGTGAAACCCATTTTAAAGTTGTTGAGAAGAGCAACAGAGAAGGTAACCTTTGGCCGGCTGTAGTAAAACTTAGTCACATACTCTGTCAGGAGAACACATACAACAGCAGCAATCACATCATTTACTCCGAGAGCTCCAAAAGATAGAGATATTGTTTGTGCAACATAAAATCCACCCAACAAGGAGATTCCACCAAACAGTGCCCTCCGAGAAGGACTTCTGAAGTAATTTCTTGAGAGTTCAGGAATAATTCTAATGATGTCCACAAGTCTCCGTGATCCACCATTCTCTTGAACCGCCCTAATGCGAAGCCCTGTGGAAGATCTGGCCATAAACGTTCTGGAGAGAGCAGTTTCGGTTTTAGGAAATGAGCCAAATCTCAGGCTTGTTGCAATTGAGTTAATTGAAAGTGCCATTTGACTTCTATTGTGAATGAGTACGGTTGAGAAAGCTAGCCAACCTAAAAAAGTTGACAAGTAAAATGTTACATCTCAACAGAACAACCCCAACATATTTGTAACAGCAACAATGTCACAAACAAATGATATAAAAGAAATAGCAATCGACCCTAATAAACGCACCAGAAAAGGAATTTATAATTCGTCTTGTCAATAAGGTTTTTGGGCCAATGAGGGGTCATTCCTAGTTTTCCTCCTGGTTTTTATATTATGGTATTTTACTGATGCATAATCCTCCACGATTCGGAATACATTACTCAAACATATATGCTACCCAAATTACCTATCCAATGAAAGTATGGAAGTAATGAAAAAACAGTCAATACAAGTGGTAAAGCTTACTGAATATCAAATGACTTGAGGGAAGTACACCTCATGAACACGACTTCCAAAAACTAGCCAGACTCATAAAGCAAATTGATTCATTTACAATGGACAAGCCAATAATACTTCACTCATACAGGCAGCTTTCCCACTATTTTCTTTCTCATCAAGACCCTCACACCCAATATCTTCCCACCTACCAGATATGTTGTTATACTTGTCCCCACTGGGGGCATTAAGTGGGTCAATTTTTAAAGGCTCTGAAGTCTGAACGGCAAATCTACCACAATCCAGGTTTCCATGTACACAATTAGCCCCAAGCAGTAAATATCAAACTCCATCTTTTGCCTTGATGTGTACATCCTCACCATCTCAAAGGCTTTCTCTAAACCACCTTAACTAGGCAATTGCAGCAGCAAAGGTGAGCTTAGTCCAATCTTCTACATGGGCTATAGCCTATAACCATGTTATTTCAACAAATGGCATCATGTGCATCAATTTGACTGGCATTAGATATGACTGAATCTTACAACCGTGCTGTTTGTGTTAATATGTCTTTGTAAGGTATCAATAAGAAAATCCATAAGCCTCATCAAGGTTACCCGCTTATACATGCCGATTAATAATTTGGGAAGATTGCAATTAAATTTTAACTCCAGTTGCGATGTTTACCCTGATAAAAGTTTGCAATAGACCCTTCAATCAATTTGTCCCATTACACTAAGCCCTCGTTATATAAATTTGGAAGTTTTAAATTCTTAATATCACTGAAATTCCAATAGCGCCTTCATCAAATAATCCATTGATTTCCACAACCATAGTGTTGTCCAGTGGCCGCGCCACACGCCGGGGTCCAAACGCAAATATAATGTTCCATGAAACAGTGCTTGTCCAGAATTCGGATCATTTTATGAAACAATTTTGTAGCATACCTTCTTCCAACAGTTTTCGACTGTCAAAATTCAGAAAAACCTTCAAAAGGTGAAGTCTATTGACAAGTGACAACACAGAGACTGAGAATAGTTCATTCGCAGAGAAACATACATAAATAAATATCTCATAATGTAATGTGAACGAGATTTGAAATCCTTTGTCAAAGTCAAAGAAGGAAAAAATGTTCAAAACAATCAAGAAATCCCATTCTCACCGTCAAAATTCCTAAAGAAGAAAAACAAAAAAAAGGACAGAAGAATCAGCTAAGACATCAAGAGGAGGAAATAAATATTCCAATCAACACAAAATAAAGTTAATTAAACTTGGGTATCATTTACCTAACCATCCGATATTTGATCCTCTTAGGTGCAGACTCCGATTTGAACTGTTAAAGAGCCGACTAACCACAGTGCGATGCTGAAGGTAAGTAGACAATGAAGCAGGAGAAAGAGAGGGTGCGAGAAAAAAAATAAAGGAAATGAGCGATAAGGAAGACTGGGGAGATAAGGAAAAGAGTCTTTCATTTGGCGCCTCAAATGCAGAGAAGACGAAGCCAATCGGTCGCGACGGAATTTCGAAATGGCATTGAAGGATGAGGCCCATAATGAGACTCCATTGTTGGGCTTCTTTCTTCTGATCTGGGCTTTTGCATTTGCTAAGCCCAAACCTAAGGTATAATACCTTTTTTCGCAAAAGAAAAGCATAAATATTATATTTTTATCCAAAAATTGCTAAAAAATTCCAGTACAAAATTTATTACCCATGATAGCTAACTACCTGAACTATTGAGCAATTGCAATGATAGTTTTTAAGTAATTTTCCCTTTTACTTTAATACAATGTATGTGAAGATTTTAAAAAACAGTCATGCTTGGATATTATAGTGTTTAAACTTTTTTATATATAAGAAATTTTTCATTCTCACTATAATTCATCCATTTATTCTGTACTGCCATGAAACCTTAGCTTGTAAGAATATGTCTTCAAGAATCCAAAGTGAAGTGGATGATCCTGTTGTCTAATTAATTAATTAATAAAGTGTTAAAAGTCTTTCTCTATAAAGAAGTACAAATGAATGGAATAAGTCTTGACCCCGTTGCTTTATGAAAGAAACATGAACAAACGTATCTTCACGCTTTGTATAAGGATCGAAAGCAGATACATGACTTTCATTTTATATAGGATCTTTTATTGACTCGATCATACGAATCTGTGGACTCTTTTCAACATGTTCGAAGTCATAAAAAGCAAAGGAAGATATATATTAATTTCTCAATTATCCACAAAAATTATTAATCATGGTGTGGAAGAGATTCTAGATTATGATTATATATAGGTGACATTTTTAAAGAGTGATATAGTTCAGTCAACAACTTAAAGCTAAGCTCTTGAAATTTTGATGAAGCTTTCGGTCTACAAAGTCCCATATGCATGCACATATGGTTATTTCAAACACTTCTTTCCTAGATATTACTATCTTCACACACATACACCAACCAATTTTTTAATGTTAATTTAATTAGCTTGGCCCCTAAATTTAGGACTTGTATATTTAATTAGTTTCATAAACCGGGTGAATATTTGTGTATAGTGCATTCTTCAACCCTTCAAGTCAATTTCGTTTTGTGTTTTGGTTTTTATTTTTACTTTTTTCTTGTCTTTGTTTCTTTTTCTTTTCCTTTTTCGAATGAAAAAGCATTCAGATTATCAGATATGCTGTGTTTTTACTGGAATATGCATGCACATCACCGTCCACGTGCACTGCTGATAAATTCACCCCAAAAATATGAAATAGTAAATAAAAAACAAACATTTTGATTTCCAAATTAAGATTTTTTTTCTGACCACAAGATTGGCACACTTGAAACTTGAGCATCTAATTTATAGATATCTTTATAAGTATTTTATAAATCGTGAAGCATGTTGTGATCGTTGTGTTTGTAAGGTATTTGAACCCCAATTAACTAAAGCTTTTACGAGGACTTATTTAAAAACCTAAATGTGCCCTCCACTTAGTTAAATTATATTAGTACTCCCTCCGTTGCTTATAATAAATACAAAAATATTCTTTATATTTATGATAAAGATCAATTTTTTAAATATGTTTTATATCTGTATTCCATAGTCTTGTTATAAAAGGGAAGAATTAATCTTTTGATCTATATAATTTTGATTAAATTGTAACTCAGTCATTACACTTTGATTCGGTATAACTCAATTTCTATGGTTTTGACTTGATTGTAACTCAACTTTTCAACTCTGACTAACTGCAACTCAATCTCTGTACTTCAAACATTTTATAATTCAGTACCTAACTTTTATTTTGAAATACAAGGACTAAATTATAAAATAGTTAAAACTATAATAACTGAGTTGCAATGAGTTAGAATTAAGGAACTGAGTTACAACTGAATCAAAACTACGGAGACTAAATTACAACCGAGTTAGCGTGTAGGGACTAAGTTATAATTGACTTAGAGTTATAGAGAATGAGATATTCATTTCCTTTTATATAAATCAAAGTGCCATCAATATTACTTCCTCCTGTTTTAATTATAAGGGCCTGTTGAATATTTTAGAAAATTTTAAAAAATTCCTAAAAAAACTAATTACATTACTTAATCATATTATATATTGTGTTTTATTACATTATATGTTAGTTCATAAGTCAAACAATATAATTTGAAGAAAAACAACAAATTTTAATGTTTTAAAGTAATATAATTAATTTTCATAGAATTCTCTAAAAAAATTAACAAACATTTATAATTAGAACCGGAGGGAATACTTAACATGTACCTGGCTATTGAATAAACATATTCAATATTTTCTCAATACATAACTAGCGCAATTGTAGCACCCACAGATTAAATATTTAAAAAATTACTGAAAAAAATTCCCACTATCCTCCAAGGTATATAAATCACTCTTTTTTTTTATGACGGACTTTTGGTCCATGAACCCACCGAGTCTTGATATCTGGAAGTAATCTGAGTTCCCGGATCTAGTGAGCCCGCAAACCAATTAGTTCTGACGCCTCCAATCGAAAAGACCCGTAAGATAACCACCTCTTTAAGGTGCCCTAAGGGAGGGAGCCCACAACAGAAATTGTAACTCATCTTCAACACGTGTAACTTTTTTCCAACCAAGTGTAAATTATCTTCGGCTATATATGTGCGCGTGCGCAAATAGCTCTGTTTTTTTAAAAAAAATTGAGCTCATAGGTTTGGACAGGTACTAACAACCTGAAGTTACAATGACGGGATTGAACCCGTGACCTCCTCCCACTTGGGAGATACCATTACCACTAGGGTATAAGGCATTTGGTAAATAGCTCTTATTTTGCATATACATATTGTAAATATAGTTGAAGAAGAGTTGTTCCTATTAAATATATGTTGTATTTAGATCCTTAAAAATTTTTAAATAATTTTAGCAGGTGTTTATCAGCAAATTTCCTTTGAACATGCGGTATACACGTAAAACACCAAAAAATAAAGAAGAAGTGCAGTACCTAGGATTCTCCTTTTGATTCCCTAGTTTTATGCCATATTCGCAGCTCTTATCTGCTTAGTAATTATTTAATTTGATTGATTATATTCAAACACTTTGTTTTGTCTTGCAACTTGCTAAACACATGGCGGCTTGTCATTTCATATGCTAACACTACTCATTCAAATTAATTAAACTCTTCAAAATTTTAGTTTGACTATTAAAGTTAACTTTACAAGGCCCTATATTATATTTATATATATATAATCATTTCAAAATATTATAATTATTATTCATTATGAATCCAAAAACAAAATGTTTATGCCCCTCAAATGTTGATAAATTTGTTGTAATATGCAAGTTTATTTGTCGAAAAAATCTGTGTTTATTTCATAATCCATCCTCTGTTTATATATCTAAAAAATTACTTCATTGTTTATTTTATCAATTATTATATAGTCCATAATATGGAGAAGCAAGCAAGATTTGCAAACAATGATTAGGGTTGAACAGGGACCACCTGCCCTTAATTGATTGATAATTATTGACTCTAAGCAAAAACGCGTTGCCCAATTATCACTTCTCTGTGAAGCACAGACTGATCCATTTGAAACTTGTAGGATATTTAATAATTTTAACATGAAATGTTAAAAATAAAAATAAACACTAGTAATGTTTCATAAATAAAAAGCCGTGAAATGGCAAAACATTCTTCTAAATTACTTACGTTTAAAGCAAGAGCAAGCGTAAAGTTTTATGTGAAAAAAAAAATTATTGAAGACTACTCTATATAACTAGCTAATTAATTAATTTATATAACACAGGAACTATAATATGGTTTGTCTGAAAAAAATAAAATAAAATTGGTTTTGCATCTTTTGGAGAAACACAACATGCGAGTATGGGCGCAACCTCGGATTCTTGAAATTTGGCATCTAATGAACTTTGATGAAAAGCCTGGCTAAGCTCTTTCGTGTTTGGTTTAATTAATTAATAAAAAAATGTTTACATCATTGGAATAGGGAAAGTTATCAATATTTTATAACGTGTGTGTGTGTGTGAAACTATAAAATTTAATCCATCACACACCATTCACTCCAATCTTATGAACATTTCCTCATTCCAAGGCACACGATACTGTTTGTCTGACTTTCTTCAAGTGTGTACACATTACTTATTTTTACAATGGTCAATCAATTTACTATGTTTTTATTTACTACCATCTAGCTATGTGGTAAAATTTTTAAAACGATGAGTTTATTTAAAGGTGATAATTATAAGATAATATTTAATTATTTTTACATATTACACATAAAAATAAAATATTATTTAAAGTATAAAAATTAGATTTCATAAAATATGAACCATCCAAAATTAATTTAAACAATTCATATTGATGATAATGGTGAGCACAAAATGTGCTCCTGCTACCTAAGATATGATTTGGATCTATGTGAATTCCCTTCAATTCTTGAGATTTTCTCTCAGTCTCTTTATTCAAGCCCCCTTCTTTTGCCGTGTCATAACTTAGTAATATTGATATTTTATTAAAACCATTTTATTGGCTTATCATAGAAAAAACTAATATTGTTTCAAATAAAACTACTCATGTCCTAAATATAAGATATGGTTGACTTTTTTTAGAGAATATGAAGAAAACTAATTAAATGACTTAAAAGTGTTTAAATTTATTATTTTTTCTCAAAACTATTTTATCTAACTTATAAACCGGCAAGTAATATAATGATAAACAATATATTATACGATTAAGTAACTTATTTACTTTTTTTAATCTTTCTAAAAAGAAGTCAACTAGATCTTATATTTAGAACTAGAAAGAATATATATTTATTAATTTTTTAACCACATAAGAGATTGAACATTAAGTTTGTACAATTAATTAGAAAGCCTATTCGAAGATAAATTATATACATAGGAGAGTGCTCTTTTAATTAGGTGAGTATTAGAAAAAGTTCGGGCAGGGGTGTAAGGACTTGAAGGAACATATAGCTATGAATCTGCATGCGTATGAATAGCGACCAGGGCATTTGTAAAGGGAACTAACAGAAAGCATGCAAAACAACAAAGTACTGAAATTAGATATAATTATTGTGATTAGTGAAGAAGACAGAATGATGAGAAAATTCTTAAGATTCCTTAATCAATATGAATAGTACTCATCAGAGCCGCACGAGAGATCTCTCAGCTCATTGGATTCTCTTACAAATGTCAGCCTCACACATGACCTTGTGCATTCATTTATTTTCCTTACATTCAAATTCAAACATTTTCACTTATTATAACACATATTATTGTACCCTTTGTAATCATAATAATGAAGAAAAAACTTATATATACATATAAGAATCCAGACATGACCTGCACACCCTCAAATTGCTATAAATTCCCCCTGCTAAATGTAATTACCCACCACCTGCTTCAATAGTATTCCATCCGATTTTAAATATAAGACGTAATTTATTTTTTTTTAAGAGATTAAGTATATTAATTAAGAGAAGTTATAGTTAAAAAAATTATAAATCTAAGGATCAATGTGATATATA
>JBAGKO010000011.1:13084032-13098816 GCA_037177275.1 Acacia concinna | reverse complement strand
TTTCGTTTCCTTTTTTGACTTCTTAATGATTTTCTGCGATCTATCGTCTCCTATTTTTCTATCAGGAGGTTCCTTCTGGCACCCGGAATCCCCCATATCCAAAACAAGATCTCCTCTCAGTGCGATTGCTACAGTAAATCCACGATTGTTATAGTAATTTTGCAGCGAGATCTGATTCCAGAACTGCTTCCAGATCTGATTCCACCGCCGGATTCGGAAAGGGTCACCGTCTTCGATCTGCTGCTGCTTGCTGACAGCTGCTCGTCGTGGCCTGCAACCTGTTCGTCAGCATCACCTACCCAGCGTCCAGTGAAACTGCTTGCTGTAACTCCGCTATTGCTACAGTAATTTCACGGCGAGATCTGATTCTAGATCTACTTCCAGATTTGATTCCACTGCCGGATTCGGAAAGGGTCACCGTCTTCAATCTGCTGCTGCTTGCAATGAAGGGAGACTCGGTCCTGTATCACCACTCTTCCCAAAAGAAAATAAGAGTAAACTAGTAGCTGCTCCTTGTCTATCACCACGAAGACGATGATGCTCTCAAGTGCAATTATTTCAGATGGTTTCTCTAGTTCGGGCAGAGAGCAAGTAATCTGGGAGGTAGGACATTTTTATCAACATTTCCTTAAATTACTCACCTGCCACGTAAGGAGATTTTAATCCAACTCACCTGACACATGGCAAAATCTTGGTCAAATATCATTTTTTAACAGTCAACTAACCATGCTCAAAAAATACGTTAACCTTGGGGGCATATTACACTTTTACCCTATAATATATATACGTATATATTTCTTTTTTTTAATTTTTTTGCTGTCAATAAACTACACTTTACCCTTCTTCAGTTCCTCTCTCCCTCCCATTCCTGAAGTCTCACGAGTGTGTCATAGCCTCCCCCAAAGTTTGCCCTAACATCCTAACTCAATAGCTCGCCCAGCTTCGGATTCGGAAGTCGGACTGTCGGAACTCGGAACTCAGATTCTCAGAACACCATCACGGTCACGCTGGCCAGACCCAATCGTGCATCCCTTCCCTGTCTTCTCCTTCTACCTATTTCGGATTCTCGTCCAGCTATCACAGTGACAGGCTCACACCCATATCAGTGCAGCGCTCTGCTCCTTCCCTGTTTGCTCCTTCATCGGACTGCAAGGTTAGATCTCTAATTCTCTATTACTCCTCCTTTCTTATTACGCCTCTACATTTAGCACTGTATACACTCATCACTGTCACTTCTACAGACTGTAGCCACATGAAAGCCGCGTTTTTGGAACTGGCTTCACCAAACTAACTCCTGCGCTCACAGCAATAACTACTCTCCCTTTTTCTTTCCTTCGACCTAAACCCTAAAAACCCACCACCGTAGCCATGGCGGAGTTGAAGCTCTCTGAAAGCCGTGACCTCACGCGAATAGAGCGCATAGGTGCTCACTCTCACATCCGTGGGCTTGGCCTGGACTCATCCCTGGAAGCTCGCGACGTTTCCGACGGCATGGTGGGTCAGACAGCGGCCCGCAAAGCTGCGGGCGTTATTCTTCAGATGATCAAAGAGGGTAAAATTGCAGGTAGGGCAGTACTTCTCGCTGGCCAGCCTGGTACCGGTAAGACGGCCATTGCCATGGGCATGGCCAAGTCCCTGGGCCTAGAAACCCCTTTTGCCATGATTGCCGGAAGTGAGCTTTTCTCCCTCGAGATGTCAAAAACTGAAGCTCTAATGCAGGCGTTTCGCAAAGCAATTGGTGTGCGAATCAAGGAGGAGACCGAGGTCATTGAAGGTGAGGTCGTTGAGGTCCAAATTGACAGGCCGGCGATGGCTGGTGCTGCGTCGAAAACCGGTAAGTTGACACTGAAGACGACGGAGATGGAGACGGTGTATGACTTGGGAGCCAAGATGATTGAAGCATTGGGGAAGGAGAAGGTGAGTAGTGGCGATGTGATTGCCATAGACAAGGCTTCTGGCAAGATCACGAAGCTTGGAAGGTCGTTTTCCAGGTCGAGGGATTTTGATGCCACTGGACCGCAGGTTAAGTTTGTACAATGCCCCGATGGGGAGTTGCAGAAGCGGAAGGAGGTGGTACATTGTGTTACTCTTCATGAAATTGATGTTATAAACAGCAGGTAATTAGCTTTATCTTACTTGATTCAGTACTTTTTAGTCACACCCTGTTATTGATTTAGTGGAATCCCTGAGCAAGTTATGATTAGCGTCAGTGTCTTTTGTCCCTGTGATTTATAATCAACTTATTCTAAGGTTTCATTGTCTGGAATCAAAGCATTGCTAATGTAATTGCGGTTTAAATGGTCTGAACATAGGAGAGACCTGGGGTAGGTGCCACACTGCCGTGGTTGAAAATAAACTAGTACACAGGTTGAATATAAACTGACAATTGCCTCAGGGACTAGGCTGGCATAGCTTTATGGCTGTCATTTATTCAGCTTGTGATTAACAGGGACTAGGCTGGCATGGCTTCATGGATGTCATTTATTCTGTTTGTGAGTAACAAGTCCTCTATTCTGAAAATCATATAAAGCACAACTGTAATTAGTGCATTAACACAACCGATGATTAAAATGTTAATGTAGAATTGCTGTGTCCTTTGCAGTTAATGATTTATGCTTTGATTTGATTTAGTGCACCTTTTCTTCATTACGTTATTATCATTTTTTTTTCTAATGATGATGTCCCAAGTTTCCTTAAGGTGTGCATTGACTGTTTTTGAACTCCATTGGTGAGCTTATGATGGCCTCTCTGGTTTGCCTCTCCCTATTATCTAATTTAATCACTTCAATTTCAGAACGCAGGGGTTTCTGGCTCTCTTCACCGGTGATACAGGTGAAATCCGTTCTGAAGTAAGGGAACAAATCGACACAAAAGTTGCAGAGTGGAGAGAAGAAGGGAAGGCAGAAATTGTGCCAGGTGTTCTCTTCATTGACGAGGTGCACATGCTTGACATCGAGTGCTTCTCCTTCCTCAACCGGGCTCTTGAGAATGAAATGGCTCCTATACTGGTTGTCGCTACCAACAGAGGCATCACAACCATCAGAGGCACAAATTACAAATCCCCACATGGCATTCCAATCGATCTACTGGATCGCCTACTCATCATCTCCACTCAACCTTATACTGAGGATGAAATTCGCAAGATTCTCGATATTAGAACCCAAGAGGAAGAAGTGGAAATGTCAGAAGGTGCAAAGCAGTTGTTAACCAAAATAGGTGTAGAAACATCCTTAAGATATGCCATCCATCTCATTACAGGAGCTGCATTGGCATGCCAGAAGCGAAAAGGGAAGGTAGTTGAGTTGGAGGATATAAATAGGGTTTACCATCTATTCTTGGATGTCAAAAGATCAACACAGTACTTGATGGAGTACCAGAGCCAGTACATGTTCAATGAAACTGGAGAAGGTGATGAAGATGATGGCGGCAATGACATGGTGTCCTGAAATTTCCTCGCAGGTTTAAATTTCTGTTCAATGAGTTCATGTTGTGAATTGCTCTTATTCCTTCCCTGCCTTTTCTTTTGTTGCTCTTAAAGTTGTACTAATTCATGACTTCTAAGGTTATTGATGTCATTTTCAATGAATCATGCTGTGCGGCCTGTACTTATATATTAGAACCAATTACACATATTTTCTTGGAGTTTTATGAAAATCATACATTAATTTTTAGTTCTGAAATTCTGTATAGTTTAGAAAGGAAAAGACTTGTATCAAGTTCTTATATCCATTTCGTCAAGTTCTTTAATCACATGTGATTATGTGTTCTATGTTTGAATTATTATCAATTTATAATAAATTTAAATTCAATAAAATAAGAGACATGGTCACACATGATTGAAGAATTTTATGTAAAGGAAATAGAAAATTTGATGCAAGTTTGATCCTTGTATAAATAGAAAGAAATATGCATTTTTTTGGTATAAGACTATATGCATTATTTCATTGAAACTCTTGAACAATAAAATTTTCTCAATAAGACAGGACTAAGGAAATGTGGTCATCATGCACCTTTTAAACAATACAATTTTCTCAATAGCAGCCCCTAGGGATTCAGATTAATATCAATCTATTAATATACTTATAATTTTATCAAAAAATCTATAATTTTTTTTCGCCAGATATAATAATTTATATTATAAAAAATATATCTTATTTTTCAAAGAAACCCGACTTTTGTCATTTTTGACCCTGGCACACAGATTTTTTCATGAATACTATGCATGACCAGATGACCGGCTTAATAAAATGTGAAGAGTAATGTTTCTTCTCTATTCAGTGTGATTATATGTCTGTTATTGGAGAATCATGGTTACGAAGGAAAAGCCTAATAGGTAGAAAGATAAAATCAACCAGGAACAATTATGTGAATACTCCCTCCAGTCTTAATTGTAAGGTCCGGTTGACTTTTTTTTTTTAAAGAATTATAAGAAAATTAATTATATTACTTTACATTAGAAGTTATCATTTTTTTCAGACTATGTTCGACTTATTAGTAGTTTGACTTATAAACTAATATATAATATAATAAAACATAATATATGATATGATTAAGTAATGTAATTAGTTTTATCAATATTCTTAAAAAAAGTCAATCGGACCTTATATTTAAGATCAAAGGAAGTATTTTATAACATGGGTAATACTAACTTATACTAAATTCTTTTATCATATCGGATATTGCCTTCAACCAGCCACATGGCCACGTAGAGACCCAAGATGCTTATTTTGAAGGCTCAAGAGCATAAAATGAGGAGGAAGGATCCTCTCTATGGTAAGGATTCCTCCTTAACACCTAACCCTTAGTTAAAAAAGAAAAGAAAAGAGAGGGGGTGGGACCCCCTCACCTAATATAATTTGTGAGAGGGAGGTGCCATGGAGATGCAAGGAAGAGAAGAAGCTAAGGAGAGAATCTTCTTATTAAAATGAGCGGCCTTTTTGAATAAGAGAGAATTTCAACGTGTCAATTTAATTTGTTTTTTTATTTCACATATGCCTGTTGGTTTAATTTGTTCATTACCCACTTGGCAGCAGCTATGCATTACTACACGAACGTATTTTGTGGGTTAAATTTAAAAATTGACTGTGGAAACTTCAAACCATTCCATATTCTTACCTCGAGGGGAATTAAGAAATACTAGTTGTTTTGTTATACCTATCACAAGCATTCTAATTAGGTTTTTAATATCATCTGGTCTTAGTAAATAATGGTTGATGTAATTGTCATTCTAATTAGGATTTTAATATAACATTGTCTTAGTTTTGAACATGATTATTTTTCAATCTTGAAGACATTTTTTAAACATAATAACAAGCAGCGTGTTGCAGAATTATCATCAAATGAACCTTGTAGAAAGGACAGTAAAAACATGGCCTGATGTAGAAATGTAAATAATGTAAACAGTTCAACTGAGATACTTTATTATTTAATATGAACACTCAGGATTTAAGTTATAGAGTTGTAAATAAAATACAGAGACACGCAATCATCTATTCAATCCAACCTAGTTCAAAACTTGAGATAATCTTGTTAGAATAATGACAATACCAAGATATTTAAAATTATGAAAAAAAACAAATATTGTCATTGTAGTTACTGAATTTTAATTTAATTAAGGAGGAATTATTGTAAGATCCTAAAGAAGAGACTTAATTATCAAGAAGTCCGCATGATAGCTGAGAAGCATGCAATGACAAGTTCCGAAATAAAAAATGAAAACACTTTCATAATTATTAAAACTTTTTAGTAATTAAGTCCTTGGACTTCATAATAATCCCCCTTGAAATAAAGTTAAATCGAAGGGAAAAAAATTTAAATTGGTAATAATAAATTTTCAAGGATTAAATGGACGGAAAAAGCATCTTTCAAGGGCTATTAAAATAGTTCTTCAATAAAATCAAAGCAACTATGGGGATGGCACTGTAAATTATGTAAATTATGAAAATATCAAAATAGTTGGGGTTGAACTAAAATTTGCAACATTTATTCTTTCTCTTTTGCTAGGCGCATATATCCTTCTATTAGAGGAAATCTTGTTTGAGACACCATCAAGTATTAAATATGAACACTTCTCTTAATAATGATTTAAACCTTAGTTTGTCAAGTTGTGAGAGACTAACCTCTTCCATAAATCCTAATCCCAGTTGGTGACGCAACATTTAAATATGCAGGAATAGCCTACCTAACAAGAAAGCCTTTCTTTTTCTTCTTTTTGTGAATAAGAAGGAAGCTTTTCTGGCAAAGCCAGAATGTAGCATATGTCAAAAAGCGAACTAAAGCTACCAGACGAAACCCGTCAAGCATTGGTGTTATTTGAATTAACAAAACGGATCGCCTAAGGGCAAGGACTTTGTCTAAAACCTCTTGTTATTTTGGTCTATAGACTTGACTAAAGCCTCTTGCCAACCATGTTTGACTGGAAAGCCAAATTACATTGAGTTTATAACTCATTTAGATGGTATTTTTCAATACTCATTTAGTTATTTGCGAGGATTGAGCAATCACAACTTCCATAAATAAGCTGCAAGAAGCGCCTTTGAAGCAACCGACGGGGGAGAATTGCCTCCAATAGGAGGACACTCGTGCTTCAAAAAAAAAAAAGGAAGCACCATACATAGTAAATAGCAGTCGAATCGTTTGACATTGCTTAATCATGAACCAGAAAAGAAAGAAGGGCACGAATGAATAACAGAGAGAGAAATACCCTCCATTGCTATCCTTTGACATTGCTTAATCAGAATTCCACTATTTATCAGTAAGATAGAAACTAGGTTCTAAATTTGACACATACCACTAATATGGTACAACACTAAAGCCAGTAACCCTATCTTGATCATCTGACTCACAAAAAGTAATGCAAAATGCATCGAATAATGGATCAAGATTTTGATGATGACCTGGTCAGGGGTGCTTACAAAATTGAAACGTTTTCGCACTGCTCTGACTGGCTAAAAATGGAAGATAAAGCGATCACCTGCAACAGGAAACAAAGAAAGTACACAGCAATTTGACTCATTAATACAGCAATAAGGTATAATAAAGAAAACTGAACAAAAACATACAATTGAAATGTAGTATTAGGCATCATCATAACATACAAAGCTAAAATGAAAGGTTATTCAATGACAAAACGAATACTAGAACCTGAACAAATAAACATAGAATCTCAATCAGATCTTCAGAATGAATTTGTCAGCTTATTGTTTGAAATTTGATAGGCTCTCAGTAGAGCATTGAACTACAACCAACCTACCACCAGAGTATATTCTATACATTTACCATTGAAAGACAAGAGATTCAAAATCCATATATAAAAATTCAGTTGTGGCCCTCATGAAAGGACAATAGCCAGAAAGGAACTTCTATGATAACCAGTGAAAAAATCATTAAGGGAAGCATATAAGCATACCATATTGAAAGCTGAAGCACGAAGGCTGAATGCCTTACATAGAAGGTGTGAATACAAGGAACACAAAAAGTTTCTATCACTATTTCTCTTCTTTGCCAGCCCTTAAAGGCTTGGAAAGGAGGATACGTGAATACATTCAGCTTTCAACAAAAGTTAGAATCTGCCCGAGTGCAATTCTTGCACGAAGCTGCATTAGAAGAATAAAATTGGTAAAACTATTAGAAAAAAATAGGCATCAGACTAAGTCATTTTGTGATGAAATTTCAAAGACCTTCACATCCATGCATGGATCATTGACCATCTTCTTTATTTGAGAAACTACGCCGAAATTACGCAGTTTTACAACCCTACCATATGCACCAGAACTTGTTGGATTAGTGAGATTTACTATGACCCAAACAGCTGCTGTGCATAAGCGACTGTCATTACTCTGCAAACACTGGATGAAGAATGAATTAGATCCGTCCTCTGCCTCAGGAAATAGTAGTTGCATAACAGCTTCCTTGTGAAATTCATGTCCACTGGCAATGTTGCAGAGCACATACATCCCCTACATGGAAAATAAAATCACGGACATAATTATTAGATTGATGAAGAAAATATCAAAATACTCCCGCTTTTCCTTACATTTTGATTGTATCTTTTTGTCATTTACATCATCGCACCAAAACAAAATAAGGTGTCCACAAATAATCCTTCCAAAAACAAGAATATTTTGACGGCCTTTTATCCCTTCCTTGCAGATTTCCTAGGGTATTCTTATTAGGCAGCTTTAGAAGATGGAGGGTTTTGATAATGTTGAGTTCATATTTAATGTATATCACCACATGTATAACATAATTTTGTTTTCAACAGCATTGTAAGGTACATATGGTACAAGTTATTAGAACATTTCTACAATTTGCCTTGTAAGGTTTTGACAACTAAGAATGGCTCACAGAATCATATCAGAAATAACAAGTTCCAGCTCGATGATACCAGTAGAGCATGACAATCTACCTTATCAGTTATCAACCTACAAAACAATAATTGGTTTCAAAAGTTATTCCTAACCTGGATCCCAATTTCAGCTTTTGAAGATTCCCGCAGTCGCCTTCCAACAGCATCAAATATGATACCATTTTCAGCAAAAGCATATTCAATGAAGTCTATAAGTCCATCAACAAAATTGCGAAGAAGGGCTAGAGTCTGTTCTTGAACAGAAGACTCAGGATCTGTGAAGTGTACACAATCAAGGATGAACTTTCTCAAGGCCAATGACAAAAAGGACATATTTCTTGGAAGATACTACCTCAGGTCCTAAATATAAGACCTAATTAACTTTTTTGAAAAGATTAAGAAAGCTAATTAAGTTACTTTAAAATATTTTTATTTTTATTTTTTTCTTCAAACTAATTCAGTAATTTGTCTAACTTATAAAATAATAAATAATTTAATGATACACAACTTATGATAAAGTATCTCATTTAACTAAATCTCTCTAAAAAAAGTCAATTGGTTTTTATACTTAGGACCAGAGGGATTACCAATCAATCCAAAAAAAAAAACAAAACTGAACTGTCAATGGGAATCATTACCGTGGATAAGGTTGACAATTGAAGATGCTGTCAGCTCCATAAAGACTGCTTCTTTACATGTCTTCTCTGCATGAAATACCATGTTCCTCAAGGCCCATACAGCATTCAACCTTAATGATGAATCCATAGACTTTGTCAATTGGACAAGCTCTTTAATGCCTCCACGTTGCATAAATACTGAAATGCCAGGTGTAATGCCAGCTACTATGTTGCTGATAGCACCAAGGGCTGCAACCTGGAAAACAACATAGCAAAGGGCATGTTCAACTAGATCTCAATAAACTCACAGACAATATCTGTTTCATTGTGGCAAATAGCCACAAAGTTTTTTTGGGGTGGGGTAGGGAGTAGCCAAATGACCATCATTTTGGTATAAAAAACTTTAGACATTGTTGGAAATGATTTTCCTAGACATTGGTGGTAAGCTTTTAATGATAGTAAACAATCAAAAAAAGAACAGTGGCCATTGCAAATATCATTTAAGGCAAGATATATTGCAATTCTCAATGTTTGAGTTTGTTTGAAAATTTAATTATGTTACTTGTAAAGCATCTTCTTTTATTTACTTCCAGTACAAAGAAATTCAGAACTTTTTAGACACTGAAGATGTTAAGACTTAACCCCATGTTTGAACGGAGAGAAAGTTTGGGGGGAAAGAAAAGTAGGGGAGAAAACTCCCAAAACTAGCAAGTTTTTTTACTATTTATGGAAGTTTTGAAACCTAGTATTCATTTTCTCCCCCTTTCTTCCCACTTTTCTCTCCATCCAAACACACCCTAAGAGTCAATCTCAAGCATTAAGAATATCCTTCAGTTTTTAGTATGATTGGCAGATTTTTTATTTTTTTTGGCACCTTTAGGCGCATGAAATCTATAACCACTCATTCTAAGTCAAAGGACAATATAGATACAATAACCACATACCTGGACAGCAGTAGACAAATCAGACAGAAGCTGAACCAAAGGAATCACAGTTTTTTCATTCATAAAACGTCCTGCACTCAAACTCTGAATCAAAGTTTACACTAGTTAATCACAAATAGGATCTGAAAAATTTGAGTAAAATACATGGTTTCATGTTGTACACCTTGATCGAGCGAGAGCTATTTCTTAAGCAAATGCAAGCCGCTTTGCGTACATTGGTATTATCATGACCTAGGGCATCAACAACTAAGCTCGATGCCTGTGTATTCACAAACGTGTTAGAAGTTGAAAACTTTGCATCTGAATTAAAAGTATAGCTATGGTAATTCAAAAGCTTCATTAGTTATCACATTTACAACTTGCCATTAAGAATTGAGAAAACACAAAGTTGACTTTAGTTATCTACCAGAAGAAACATACTTCTGCATTGATTCACCTGTTGAAAATTTATATCTATGAAACAATGATAAAAAAATTGATGAACTTATTCATTGCTGCCTCTATATGGTTAAATTCAGCACCACAATTTCATCACACAGTCTCAACAATGCAGTTCATAGGGGTGCAAAATTTCAACATTTACAACTAACAACATGATTCAGGTACAATGAAAACAGATGGTACAGAGTAATTAGATAAGTGGTAGTAACAGTTGTTCTCAGTATGAGTTGTTTCTGAAGATATACTTTTACAGATCAAACTAATAAAAAATAATACAATTAACACTGAAGCAACAGATAAACAGTCAGTGCAAGTGTTGATTACAAAAACTAGCATATGAGCCTTTTGACACTGAAAAATCTTGTTTATTCTAACCTTAAAATTCAATATAAGCATACTAGAAAGAACTATAAATTTAGGACAATCTTATGTGGTCACAATATTTGATTTTATTTAATCTAAACCCAGTGATAATCCTGAGAGCAATTATGAGAAACTACTTAACTAAGTGACTCATAAACTAAACTTTCCCATACAATCCAGGGACAGTGCACACACCCTCTTTAGGATGCAGACAATCATGCTGATGACCAGACAAAGACCAAGAGATATGCTTGGCACGGCAATAGA
Source organism: Acacia concinna (assembly GCA_037177275.1). Classification (NCBI taxonomy): domain Eukaryota; kingdom Viridiplantae; phylum Streptophyta; class Magnoliopsida; order Fabales; family Fabaceae; genus Acacia; species Acacia concinna. The sequence goes on along the minus strand of JBAGKO010000011.1, from coordinate 13,087,837 downwards.
GATAGATTGTGTTCACATTCCAAGCATGGCAAAATGCCACAGGAAAAGGAGACAAAAGGGACAAGAAAACTACAAAATAACATTCTGAAACAAGGGGGAAAAAAAAAAGCTACCTGCAAATCTGTTGGTTCATGGATTCTCAATTCAATTTCTTGCCCATTATATATTATATTACCTCCAATCCAATCAGCAATCATGTATCTCCTGTTACCTTAAATCCTCAACTACACATATGCCCGATTGTTCATAAGATGCACAAAAATTACAAAAAATTAAGACTCATGCTGAAACATCAAGACTTGCTATAGACATGACTGGCTGGAGTTTTTATGAGTAATTTTCACCTCTAAGAAGTCTTCACCAATGGAAAAACGAATGCATACATGTGTCTATGTGTGGAGGAAAAATAATAATGGTCATATGCAGCAAATATATGAGACTTAGAATCGTTTGGATAAATAATCTCCAGGAAACAACAGACCTGCAATGTAAGAAATCTGGACCGACAGCACTCCAATTTTGAGCAAAGATCAGCCAAGGCAAGAAATATCCCTTCAAGGCGTTTAGGATTTAAAGAAGATTTTTGCAAGTGGAAGTAGAACTTATCAATAGCATTTGCCTCAAATGCTATCTTATGTAAATCTTCCTTCTCCGCAGTTAAACTAGAGAAAGCCAAGGAGGCTTCATCTCCAACTTGATCAGGATCATCAAGTAGCTCAAGCAAAATATGCACCAATTTAGTCTTAAGTTCTAAGTCTTGCAGATGGCAAGAAGAAGAATTCTTAACACAAATCAAGCACAAGCAGGCAAGTAACCTTGTCCGAGAATATCTATCCTTAGTCAGCTCAATAATGGAGCTAAGAGCTCTTCCGCTATGGATGTCCATAAATTTAGAGACAGCTTCTGGATTGCTTTTAAGAACTGCAGCTAGGGACTCTAAACTAGCATCTCGCTGACTTAGAGAACCATCAAGAAGGCTAATAATTTTCTCCAAAACACCAGAATGGCACAAAATATTTTGCTCTTCACTTGTCACACAAGAATGAATAACAATGCTTGCACCTAGCACTGTGAGATTTTCGCTCTCATTTTTCAAAAGGGAAAGAAGAAATTCCCTGTTTGCCTCTGGAACAAAATCATATTTCGGAGCTAATTTTGATTGATAAACCATTCGTAGAGAACGTGCAGTGGCATCCACGACCTGAAACAAAGACGACAATGGCATATCATATCACATTCAAAAACAATGAGCACTTAAACTACAGACTGTGCACATAGTAGACAGTAATATAGCATCAACCATCTAGAACCAAGGCAGATATATTTTGTTTTCTACCTACAAACCTCATAGAGGAGGGAAACTAATAAACCCATTTTCTTCCTCAGTCTGCTTGCCCTAGCCTCCGACTTGTATAAAGCACGGAATATAAGTAGTTTTTGCTGTTTACAATTAAGTTGTACAGATAAGTCTTCCCACCAAATATTTGAAAGAATATATTGAAAAGAACGATACATACGGTAACAATAAATACTTTTATAGCGAACGAGATTTCATATATTGGCAGTAGAGGAAAGAACAGGGAGGCAAAACTGTCTATTGTTAAAGGTGTATCCAAAGAGGTAATTCCATATGCATTTAGAAGAGACCCTAACACAGACCCACTGCTTAGGCAAGATGAAACTTTGATTTGAAACGAAACAAAAACGCAGGTGGATTTCTTTCATTTCAAATGTCGTATGGATACTCGAGCAATACAAACTCTTCGAACAAAGGAAACTCAACAGATTGTGGATCAAATAATCCACATTTTATCACATAATTCTTAACGAATTGCTCTGATCGGAGACTAGTGATCAACCAACCAGTTCAGAGCGTTAAAATTATATCTTAAGCTCCAATCTCGAACCAACAAGAACGGAAATGGACGGTTATAATTAATTGAATTCACCTTATCGTCGGTAGCAGAAAGGAGATTGAATAAACGAGGGAGAACGCCGGCATCAAGTACAGCCCGTACGCCAACCTCAACGCCACAAGCAAAACTACCGAGCACCGCGGCGGACTGTACAATGAGGTTGGCACCGGAATCGGAATTGGCGTCAGCTTCGGCAAGAACAGAAGCCACAACGGGGACTGCACCGAGCTTAATATAGGAGAGCTTCTTGGTCCGGTTGCCGATGATCTTGTTCTTTACCTCCCTGATCGCTTTGAGCTTGATTTCGCAATCAGTGGAGGCGAGGCGGTCGAGGATGGGATCGGAGGTAGTTGAGGAAAAGGACGGTGTCGTGGTGGAGGATACTGAGGGGGTGGGCATGGTTGCCTTTGTCACCGGAGTCTTCGTCGCCTGTGGCGGTGGTGGAAGCTCATGCAAACCGGAGATGAAGAAGCGAGCTCCTCATCCACAACCACGATGCCGGAGGATGGACAGAATGGTTTTTTCTATAATTTTTTTTTCTTGTTCGTCCTGGTTTTTTTTTAATTTTTAAATTAATCTTGGCTTAGTGGGGTATTTTTTCTTTGGAACACTGAAATGTACGGTTATTATCAGAAAGGGGCAAACTCCTGGTTATACGCGTGCTATTAGAATAGGCTCAGTGCAAGTGGGTTCGTTTAAATTAACTTTTAAAAATAATTTCTATGGATTATGATATAGGATCATGAGATAAATATGAGAGGGATTTTATCTCAACTTACATAAACTTATATTTAAAAAATGAAAACAAACACCCCATATCTAATAACATTAATAATCAATACAACTTAATTTTTTCTTAAAAAAAAAATTATGTGTAATATATGAGACTCATGGTAATAGAATGCATTACAATTTAAATTTATAATTTTCTATCATCCCAAGTTCTTACATTTGGCTTTGTTAGTTCTTTATTCATTTTTGGATAGAGATTCTTATTTTGAACTCAAAAGTCAAAAGTAAGTGTGAGTAATGAATGCACTCACCCTCATATCAAAAATAAGGCGAAACCAAGAAAAAAGCCGTGTTAAGAGCTTAAAAAGGACAAACATGAAAATATAAAAACAAAAAAGAAAGTGTATCACTTCTGGTAATCAATTATTCTTTTCTTTTTCGGCTACATTATCAATTATTCTTACTCTTAACTATTGCAGGTCTTCATTGATCCCATCAATCAGGTGATGATGAAGAAAGCAATGCTTATGAAGTAGCAATCTGGATCTTGTTTTTATTTTAAACTAAAAAAACAATTTGGATTGCTGACGTGGCAACTGCTAGTCAGGATCATGGTTGCCAAGTCAGATTATTCTTGCCACGGAGTTTTACACGTCAGCCAGAGATGCTAAAAGATACATCCCCTTTTTATCTGGAAGCCTGAATCTCTAATATGGTCCAACTTCCAGACCTTCATACCTTTTTTTTTGCCAGAAACCTTCAAACCTTCATACTTTATTTGCTATGCAAATTATTAAATGGTGTGGTTTATTTATCACCCATTTTATATTTGATACGGGTGACATAATTATTATTGATATTAATATTAATTAGACCCATTTCTTCTAATATTATATGGAGTAAAACAATATTGTCAGCTTAAAATAAAATTTATTATAAATATTATGGGCATTGATTGATGTACATGGCAAACAAAAAGGGATATTGATTAATGTATTTTTTAAAATTTTGACAATTCCAAGAGGTCCTCTGGGGTTTTTTTATTAAAATAATATAAACAGTAAAAAAATACAGAAATACTATAGTTTTTGAAATATTTACCACGATATTACAGACAAACTTAACCTTTACATGGGCGAGTTCCTAAAATCGCCAAT
>JBAGKO010000011.1:13067430-13083932 GCA_037177275.1 Acacia concinna | reverse complement strand
TACAAAAGCAGCAATATCCATACTTATTACTTTTGATTCAATTGATCCAATAGGTACTGTGGAACAAAACGGACAGCCAAACATGAAAAAAATAAATTCAGCAGCAATCGTGTATAGGAATTCGTGAAACGTGCCAATCGCCGAGTAAATCGTTAAAACAAACACAGGCTATATAACAAACAGGTTTAGGATACAAGGCAGTACAAATAAAAAGCATACAAGACAATACAAATAAAAGGTCAGAGTCCAAACCACACAACCCTAAGCCCAATTAATACCACATTTACAAACCCTAACTCTAAGGGTAAGTTTGGGTAATGACTTCAGATGAAAAGTAACTTCAGACAAAAAATTAATTTATCAGAATTGACTCGTGTTTAGATAGGAAGTAATAGAAGTAATTTTTTTTTTTATGATGGAGGTGTACTTGGATGATAAGATAAAAAGTAATTTATAATGTGTTTTTAATAGAGTTTGTTTATTTTTTTAAAAAAACTCTGTTATGTATTTTAAAGTTGATAATTATACAATAATTAGATTGATATCATTTTTTCACATGGTCACAATGATTTTTTTAAAAAAAGAAGTAAAAATACCAAGATACATAATTAATTGTTCATTTGTAATTGGATGAAAAGCTTCTAACAAATTTTTTGCCTAGTCCATTCCTCAGTTTCCAGTTGACTTTTTGGCCTAACAGCAAATTATTGGTGCATCAATGTGCTAAATTAAGTTTACATTATTTATTATTTTTATATTTAAATTCCAACGCCTGTCTAAGAAGAGAAGATCACCTGGTCTCAACGCCTCTCTTTCAAATATAGGGGAAAATGAGTGTGTGTCGGATGGTGAGTATGTTTTTAATGGGAAAAATTAATTAGCCCCAACGGTCCATCACAGTGAGACAAAATGAGCTGTAAGATGACTTGTAAAAAGTAGTTTCACATTCAGTGAATATTAATTCCCACCCAAACACCTACACATGCAAAAGTTACTTTTCTTCCATTGATAAGGAGCTTCTTCATTGAAAAAGTGGGCACCCAGACACTCACTAAGCCAGAGATGGAGGGTCATCGCCGCCGCCACTAAAAACACCATGAATTATGTCGGAAGTAAGGAATAGGGATTCAAATAACCATCCTACTGGTCCTATCCCTTCTAATCTACTATCTGTTATCAAGAGAGTAGAGCCACAATTTCCACACAACCACCGTTGCATGGAGAGAAAACCCAATATCAACTATGGTAACACAACAGCCCCCTAAAACTCCAATCACTATTGATAGAATCATCCCAATCCAGGTTCGCCATATCTATTAGAGTCACAAAAAAAAAAAACAAAACCATAAGACTCGGATCGCAGAAGATGAAGAAAGAAACCCTTTTAGATCTACAACAACAAGGAGAGAATGGATAGCCTGAGAAGGATTTTCTTATCTACAACCTTTCACCCTCTCCTTTTGTGCCGACTTCCTTTAAATTACTGGGCTTCTGAGTCTTTGAATTTTCCATCCTCCACATCGCCTTTATCTTGCTCCCCATCATCGGTCTAACCTCCTTCCCTTAAGCTCCACCCCACAGATCAAATTGGCCATAAACATTTCCAAAACAAGGAAAAATCCACACCCTATAAATAGATAATCCCTACATGAACATCTTCCCCTTAGCTTAAGCTGGAGAGGGAGGCTTTGGAACCCCTAATCACGGTGGCCCAAACCCCTCACACACTGAAGGAAAATAACTCTCACCTTAGAGAAAATAAACCCTATGAGAGAAAGAGAGAGCAAGAGAGGAGACCATGCCGAACACACCTATTCAATATAACAGTCATTAGACCACTTTGCTTTACCAACTTGTATGATATATATTAACATGTCAACATTAGGGCTAATAATGTGGGTCAATCCATCGGATTTGGGCTAATCCACAAGTAATATAGGCGTATATGAGTCAAGGCAAAAACATCTCGTGCTAATGTGTGTTGACTTTTTTGCTTACGCAAGGTATCATCCTAACTAACCTATTTTTTTTCTTGTCTTTTTAATATTTTTGTATGTTTTGTTTTTCAAACTTTTTTTTAAAGAACAAGAGGATTAAAAATACATTATAAAATAAAGCGATGACAAAACATTGAATTAAAAGTTTCAAACACTACAAATTAAACACAAATAAATAACTCATCATAAACATTCATTGCAGTCAACAAACACTCATATATTAATGTTGTGTTCAAATTGTTTATATATATAAAAAAGGGACTAACCAGCCAACTCGCCCATGTGGGTTTAGACTACATCAAACTGGTCATTGTTTTCCACAATGTCAAATAAAATAAAATAATAACTCTGCAGCAAAATATAGGCGAAAATTATCACGATCAAGTCACAATCATGTTTTAACATTTATACGAGTGTAATAGTAAATTATTAATTAATTAATTAATGGTGACACAGGCAGTGATGTGATGAAAGAAGAACTTAGCCACAACGGCACGATGCGATTGAATACGATCAAAAACTTAATCATAAGATCAGGCAACCGTAAGTTATAAGGAAATATCCACCTTCTGGGACTAAAGATTAAGAATATAACTAACAACAACGTAATTAACTAACTCCCGTATGGATCATCCTCGAGGGACACGTCATTTCATTCCTTACGTTGTTTATCTCCATTTCTGTAAAATCCCAACGCGTCATATTATTGTTTGTCATATTACCAGTGGTATAAGAATAATTTATACTTTGTGCCCTTTCTCTTACTTAACGCTTCGTCTCAACTACTAGAGTATGGCTTAAGAAATACCTGCCACTTGTCCATTTCTATTAAGCTGTTCAAACTTTAGACTTAATTTAAAAAAAAATCAATTTTATATTTTAAATTAGTTCACTCTATTATACTCTTCAGTCCCTTGTATATAAGACATATTTAAAGAATCGATTCTAATTCTAAATATTAAAAAAAATCAAGTGTTCTTATATTTAAGGTAAAAGCGGATACTTATGATCACGATTATTTGTCTTTTCTTGAAAGTAGCATATAATAAAGACGGGTAGAAAATATTTAACATTAGTTTGATAAGAAAAGAAAGAAAGATAATATTTGAAAAATTATACACGTATGGTGTTACGTAATTAGGTTTTGTTACTTAATAATGCCATTCATTTCCGGTAGGCAAAAAAAAAAAAAATTAATATTCATTTTCATTACGTGTTCATAATAATGCTCACTATTTTTTATAGTTAATTTTAGTAGGATGATTATCTTTTCTTAGTTAGCAAAGTTCGTTATGCAACTGTTTTTTTTATAGAAGGAGGATAATGAGTTGTCGTTTTAGGTAGATTTCCTCAACATTTGCTTGGTTTCCACTTTCTACTTTCGTTAACCCTTCCCTGTACCTCCAGGCCTCTCTTATCCACTTACTATATTTAGTAAAATTTGCAAAAATTTCTTCATTAATGAGAATTACCTTAAAATTTGTATACACAGAGAGTGGTATCCTTAAATCTGTACCCACTGAGCAAAGTTACTTTAGCTTAGATAATGTTCTCACTTCTCAATAATAAATTTTTTCATGAGAACTTTTCTCTAATTTTTCCGATTGTTTGATCAAAATTAGGCACTTCACGTTTAATACTCAATAGAAGTTTTTTTTCCCCCTGTTTCCCTCCATGGTAAGTCTGAAATATTCAGTCAAGTTTTAACTTTACAGATTTCATTAATTTTTTTTTTGGCCGGTTTTATCAAATAATTAATTTCACCTTGTTTGATAATTTTTATGAATTATTAAATCTGAATCATTCAAATTTAATTAAGTGATGCAAATATTAAGTGGAGGATTGAAGCAGCGGGGAAAACTATTCCTTATTCTCTAATCTTATTTCATCACACGCAGACATGCAAATGCAAAAGAAAAATTCACCCCACAAAAAAGTGCTCTATATATATATATATACGGGCAACATGTGCTCTATATATATTAATTTCATAATTCATCACTCATTAGTGGCCAATAATAATTTTCTGAATCTGTGGATACCAAAAAAGTCGGTGATTACTTTATTTATTTACTAATAGAAAATTAGTAGAAGGGAGAAATAACATCACTAACATTATTTTATAAACAATTAAATAAGAATAGTGACAGACAAAATCGACGCGTGATTACTGATTATATAATGAATGTCAAAGGAAAAAAAAAACATTGCAAATGCATGTGATCGAACGCAACTTGTGTCAACGAAGAATCGAAGAAAAAAAAAGGTTCAAGCATGAGATGATATACTCCTTCTTTGGAGTTCATTAAAATTGGGAGAATTTTAAAAAAAGACTAACGATATGGAAAAATCATATTAGAACTGTGAAATGGGGAAATTTTAGATCATGCATTTTTACGTTTTTTTTTAAATTATAAAAATATCACTGAATTTTAATAAAACGAGACTTTTAATTCACAACAAGACTATCTTAATTAATATTACTAGCATAACAACTCATAGCGTAAATACGTAGTGCCTAAATGCTTCTAATGTTGTTAATTGAGATAATCTTGTTGTGAATTAAGAGTTTTGTATTATTAAAATTCAATAGCATTTTTGTAATTCAAAAAAAAAAAATACAAAAAGATTTGATTTGGGATATCTGAAGTTCGCAACTCTTGATAGGTCTTTTACCTATTTTCCTAATCTTTTTTTTAGATTTTCCCTTAAAATAAGCTTGAGATGGTATAATTAAAAAAATATTTTTAAACGCTCAATTCATTATTTTAAATTCGGGCAAAAAAATAATTATTTTAAATAAATATATAGTATTCTGAATTTACTACTGTGAATATTTAATTTTTTTTTTAAAAAAATTATACCCCACCGATCCTTAATATATGAGGTATACTTGTGAATTTGTTTAAACCGAAATAACTTGATTATAATCAATTAAGTAAAGGGATACTTAAACCGAAATTATTTTTAAACGCTCAATTGAATATGAGGTATACTTAAATACGATTTGAATTTTTAAAATTAAAAAAAGTCTGTTAATATTTTAAAAATATACTAAAATACTATGACTAAATTGGGTTTTTTAAATTTAGTGATGTGAAAAGTGATCTACAAACTAACGAATTCCATTACTATTCTTGCAAATCTCATTATTTAACTTGCGAAAATCCATTCTCTCCTCTGTCACAGGAAAATTTGTCTCTCCTCTGTCACTATGCGTTAGTCAATGTAACTAGAGGGAGGGAAAAAACATATATTAAAAAAAACTAGTGAGATTTATTACTCTTATTATAAATCTCATTACTTATCTTGCAAAATCTTGTTACTGTTCATATCAGAAAATTTAAAAAACTTAACTTAATCCATAATATCTTAGTGTCTTTTTAAAATATTAACAAATCAATTTAAATTTTATAATTTTAAATGGTATTTAAGTGTAGTATTTCATAAGTAAATGTGTAATATATTAAAGATAAAAATAAGTATAATCATGTTAAGTGTGGACACGTGGTTTTTAAATTGGGACAGACGTGACGTGCGGATCCAATGTGGGGAAGGGAAGGGATTAATCAAAGCGGACCGAAGTAACGGTGGGGAGACGTCAAAGACATGTCCAGAAGAAATGTCAAAAAAAGAAAGCTCTGTGGGCCCCATACACGGAGGTTGCTTTTCCTCACATCAACGTTACGTACTCTTCGTTTTTCCTTGTTATGCTGTTAGCCTGGACATGTTTTTTAAATAGTCACTATGATATGATATAATGATTTTATTTTATTTTTGCCAAGTTATAATGATTATGAGAATTTTTCAACCCTTGATTTAACAATCTGTCATGTTTGAAATCATATTATGACCTTTATTAGCTAATGAGTACGCCGGTGGAAAAATAAAGATCACTGAAATACCTTAGTGTAATTAGAAAGATAGAGATATTATTATGTAGCATTGGATTATTAGTATATTACTTTTAATCACATTATTAAGAAACCTGGAAAAAATTGTGCAAAAGCTAGCTCATAAGGCATAAGGCCCCCACCGGTTCAAACCATACGGTCTTGTGAAGCTTTTATCGGTGGGGAATTTGTAATAAGTATATGTATATATGCATATATAAGTGTTTTTTGCTATATTCTTAAACCAAGACCGGCTCAAGAATCGTTGAATTGGCAGTTAGACCGGTCTAACAAATTTGTGTTTCAAAACTTTGGTTTTTTGAGCCCTAATATATGCTTGGACAATTTAATAGGTTTTTTTTCTCTCTGAAGAATAACACGTAGTGATTAATCCAAAACTATAAAATGCAATGACTAACAAGGTGAAATTTTTTTAAACCTTATTTTTAGAATTTTATATAAATAATTATGAAATTTTTATTTATTTGCCGGTTACTTAAAATTGTTTTCGCCTTGTCTTTTTTACTGAAAAAAAAAAGGTGAAAACAATTTTAAGTAATTTTTTAAAGTATATTCATCTAATTATTAATATAAGACACTATTTATTTAATTTGATTATATTAAAAAAGTTGTTGAATTAATTGATATCATCTATACTTAATTCTATCATTCATTTTGTAAAAAATTATAGTCATCTATACTTAATTCCATCATTCACTGTCTTTCTTAATTAATATTGAGGAAGCGTCAATAAATATAAATTATGAAAACAATTGATAAATATGAAAAATATTTTTTTTTTGGAGACGTTAATGAAAAAGAACGTACTTAATTATATTTTATGTAGTGTATTATTATATATCATTTCATAAGTTAAATAAAATAATTTGAAAAACGATAAATTTAAATGCTTTAAGAAAATTTAATTAGCTTTCTTAAAATCTTAACTATGTCTTATATTTTTTCCAATATCCACCCCTAATTAAATTCATTAATAATTATGAGAGAAAGTATAATATTCTTTCCGGTCCTAATTATAAGGCTAAGTGGTTTCTTTTTGAAGAAATTAAGGAAGTAAAATAAGTTATTTAAACATATCACATGTTGTATTTTATTATATTATATATTAATTTATAAATCAAAACAAAATAGTTTAAAGAAAAACGATAAATTTTAATGTTTTAAAGTAATGTAATTAACCTTTTTAGAATTTTCTAAAAAATTAATTAGGTCTTATAATTAACATCGGAGGAAGTATCAAGGAAAGGTAAAACTTGTTATTTAAATATGAGGAAAATTAAAAAATTTTACCAACATCTCCAATTCACATGATTTAGTTTAAACTCTAAATTAAAAAATGGACGGACAAACGAGTCATATATCTGATCTAGTTAAGTGTTTTTTGTAGGGGTGAACTATACCAATTTGACTCGATTGACCCTAAATTAAACCGGTCAACTTGATGATAACCTGAATTGGTAAGGATTGAATCAGTTAATCCTTTTTTCTTGAAAAAAGAAAATTAACTTCTTTTATAATTTTATACTAATAAGGTTAAAATTTTAATTTTTTTAACGATTTAATTCTAGATTAATTACCCAATCTGACATACTGATCAAATACCAATTATAAGACCTATTCAGTGCAATCCGATTTTTAATAGTTCGGTTCAAAACCCACGTCAAGCTGCCACGCGAGTCCCATGGGTTATATATATATTGGAAGGTGGGGTTTAGTGAGGACTGAGGACTGAGGAAGTTGGGGATATCTGGCAATCTCGAAAGATTCAAATACCAACCACTTAGAAGCCAATCGCAGCACGAGCCTCCCCTTTTTTTTCTTTCTTTCCTTTCCTTCGACGCCACACTCGCCCTCCAGCCTTCTTCTGGATCATCTTTTGCAGCCACTCCGACATTATCATGTTCCTGTGAGATCGCAAACTTCTTATCTGGCTGGTGAGTAACTGAAGTATCCTCGCTTCTCTACTGAAGTCAGCGTATAAGCATAGTGCAATCACTTCTCTTTCCCGCTGCGGTTGATTGTTAAGCTATGTACGGGGATATGAATGGGTAATCTGTAATTCTTTTGTGCTTGCTATTTTCGTTTAGCTATGTGCTGGATATGAATGTGGAATCTGAACTTCTTTTTTCTATTTTTTGGTTACAATTGTAATCTGAATCCTGAAATACTAAATTGTTCGCGCGCGTGTTTTTTTAACTCATGAGTTTTGTGATGCTGGGTGTGTTTGATTCAGGGAAATGAAAGGAACTGAATAAGCTTGAAATCAGTTATTTGTTGGCTTTTGGGTTGGCTGTGACGATGGGGTTTTCTTCCCTCTCTCATTTGAATGGTTGGCGGGTATGTACGGCTGTGCGAGTCTGGACCCTTATTGCGCTGCTGTTGGTGATGAAGAGTGATATCGTCGTGTATTCAGATTCTGATTACTTGATTGGCCTCGGAAGTTATGACATTACGGGTCCTGCTGCTGATGTTAATATGGAGGGTTATTCTAACATGGATCAAGTCGCATCTGGGATCCACTTCAGGCTGCGAGCACGTGCTTTTATTGTTGGGGAACCCAATGGCAATAGGGTAGCATTTGTAAACCTCGATGCTTGCATGGCTTCACAACTGGTGAAAATCAAAGTAATGGAGAGGTTGAAGGCGAGGTAACCTTAATAACTACTCTCCACTCTTCTCTCAAGATCTGCGTGTTAGAATCATACTTGAGTTTAATGCAATTTACTTTTATTCATTATTTTAGCCTGACAGAGAAGCTTTTATTAAATTTCTGCCAGTGGTAGCTGATGTCTCTGTTTAATTTCCTTAGTCATGTGACTGAAGTTGAGCATCGTATTGTTTGACAGGTATGGTGACCTGTATACTGAAAAGAATGTAGCTATTAGTGGAATTCACACACATGCTGGTCCTGGGGGTTATCTCCAATATGTTGTGTATCTTGTAACATCTCTTGGATTTGTGCGTCAGTCTTTTGATGTCATTGTTGATGGAATTGAGAAAAGCATTATCCAGGCTCATGAAAATCTTCGCCCTGGATCAATATTTGTCAATAAGGGTAAGGAAAATAATGCCTGCAAACCAATTTAACTTTTATATCAGTTGATGCTTGATGATAATTATGATGATAGTATCTTTGCCTACTGTTAAAGAATGCCAGGAAATGATGAAAGATGAAAGAAAGTCGCTTAGTTTTTATTCTACATTTCATTTGCTTTTGTTGTTTTTCTTAATATTTCTTTAATTTAATAGTAATTATAAAGGAATTCTACATGATTAGTGGCTACATCGCTAAAACCAGATGAATTACAAAGCTATAGTGACTCTAACAAAGTTGGGGAAACACAAATATAAGATGAAATTTTATCTGAAATAAACAAAGAAAAGAGAAGAAAGTTGTAAATACATAAATATTTCTTTTTGTTCATTTATACACTTCAACTAATTTGTTGAAGATTTAAACTTTTTGCCTTGGAGTTTCTAATTGCAAACTCATGCTGCTTATTGGTTTTAAACACAAACTAATTTTGTTCATTTCACCTTTTTCCTTTAGATTTGGGAATAGACATTGTAGCTTTTAAAAAGAGTTTTCTCGGGTCCTGGTAATGTCTTATGTTTAATTTTTGTATATATGTTCAATTGAAATTGCAGGAGAGCTCTTAGATGCTGGTGTAAATCGCAGTCCCAGTGCTTATCTTAATAATCCTGCTGCTGAGCGAAGCAAATATAAATATAATGTTGATAAAGAAATGACTCTTTTAAAATTTGTTGATGATGAATGGGGCCCGGTTGGTAGCTTCAATTGGTTTGCTACTCATGGGACTTCAATGAGTCGTACAAACTCATTGATTAGTGGAGATAATAAGGGGGCTGCTGCAAGATTTATGGAAGACTGGTTTGAGCACCAGAGCTCTGGAAGTAAGGTCACTGTTGGATTTAAAGATGATGGTCATCCCCGAAGGATCTCAAACATAATTCCTAGCCCTCATGATAATCGTAAGTTACCTGTGCCTTGTTTTTGACTCTAATGCATCTGTTGAAGTTTTTTAGTGCATTTCTCAACAGAGATTTAAAAGACAAGTGTTATCATGCTCTGTTTATTAATAACATCAGTAATTTTAGTCTCTTTAAACTGACATAGGTTTTGGACATCAGCCAACCATGAATATCATGTAAGATTTTTTTATCAATAATAATCTGTTTATAACCTTGCATGACACATATTGATGCAGACCATGAATTGCTGGAACTTGCTGCCTCCTTCCAATCTCCTCCTGGCAGACCAGCAATTAGAGCTTCAAGTGTAGCTAGACGAGTGAGAAGTGCTCTTAGGCAGATTGATAAGCCTAGATTTGTATCTGCATTTTGCCAATCAAATTGTGGTGATGTTAGTCCCAATGTCCTTGGCACCTTTTGCATAGACACTGGACTACCTTGTGACTTCAATCACAGTACTTGTGGAGGGAAGAATGAATTATGCTATGGCCGAGGACCTAGGTAATTACTTTCAGCACACTCAAGGTTATATTTTGCATACTGATTTCACCTAAGCCTAGCAATTGCTAATTTTCTGTCTATAACCAATTTGGCAGTTATCCGGATGAATTTGAAAGTACACGTGTTATAGGAGAGAGACAATTTAGAAAAGCTGTGGATCTCTTCAATGGAGCATCTGAACAGATTAAAGGGAAGATTGATTTTCGACATGCCTTTTTGGATTTCTCCCAACTAGAGATAACCATTAATAAGGGAGGAGCTTCTGAGACAGTAAAAACATGTTCAGCTGCAATGGGGTTTGCATTTGCAGCTGGAACAACAGATGGACCTGGAGCCTTTGATTTTAAGCAAGGTGATGTGAAGGTAATCAGTGGTTGCATGCCTTATGCTTATCATAATCCCAGGCTACAGATTGCAAACATTATATTCGCTTTTTGTTTGATTTGTTTGTACGTCAGGGAAATCCTTTCTGGAAACTGGTCCGCAATTTGCTTAAAACTCCAACTAGTGAACAAGTAAAATGTCAGCAGCCAAAGCCTATCCTGCTCGATACTGGTGAAATGAAGCTACCATATGATTGGGCTGTAAGTCGTTATCTAAATTTATCTCTTTTGTCCTGAATTTTGTGATCTCAGTCCCTTGGCTCAGTTTTATTTTTGCAATGTCTGCTAAATACAAAAATGGGAAGTTGATGACTTTATGGCATAGAAACTCTGTTAACTGGATAAATGCTTGGCATGCATGTCTATATTAGTTCCTTTATCAAGTCTAATTACCTTTGTGAGTTAAGGTATTTTTGTAACCTTATCACATCTTTTATTGTCCTTCTTTCTCAATCATTTTGTGGTATAGCCTGTGCAATTTTCTTGGAAAATAAAAATTATGTTGATGCTGAGATTTGTTACATACTGGATTTGTTTGGTGAGCATAATGGTTACTAAATGCATTATCTAGAGATGGGTGATGGTAATTTTTTTTTGTGACCAAATAGATGGGTGATAGTAATTGACACCAATGAACTCCTTAGGTCATATTCATTTAGATGTCTGTATCCCTGAGGATCCATCTTCTGCAGAAAGTTACGTAGCTTGATTTAGTGTGTTCCTAATCATGTTTGTTGGTAACTGCTGCTTGACATAGAAGTCTCTGTATCTGATTTCATTTATACGTAGAGTAGAGACAGGCTAATAACTTGATAACTTGTATTTCTCAAATAATCTTTGTTCAATCTTGTCCATTTTGCAGCCTTCAGTACTTCCTATCCAGATCTTCCAAATTGGGCAGTTCGTCATTCTTAGTGTACCAGCAGGTATGAGATTACAAATGTTACTTTTTCTCTCTCCACTTATGGTGTTACAGTTATAATTACTGTTCACATAATTAAAAAATAGAAGTTTAACAGAAATTTTAATTATATATTGTGTTGGTGGAGCCTGAAGCTGTAATATATAAATCCTTGATAATGTAAAGTTTCTCAAATCAAACGAACCTGGAGCTTCAGAAAAAGAAAAAAAAAATTGTAGCAAACATATGTCAATGAATTAGATTCTTCCACTAACAGAATGCAACTCAAACCTGGCTGCAGCCTGGAAACTTGAATCGAGCTCTTTTTTATTTGTGTGCTTAAGCTCTAGTCCAATATCAATATTCACTGCCTAAGCTCTCATTACTCTGCCTCTTCTCTGGTTGATACTGTGGCCTATGTATCTCATTGGCCGCTTCATGCTTGTTTGTCATTATTTTACTTTCAGAGTTCACAACTATGGCTGGAAGGCGGCTTCGTGCTGCTGTAAAGACAGTTCTAAGTAATAATAAAGATTTTGGTGCCGACCTTCATGTCGTTATAGCAGGCTTGACTAATACTTATTCGCAGTACGTGACTACATTCGAAGAATATGAAGTGCAAAGATACGAGGTTAGTTGTCATTTTGCAAAAGAAATACAAAGCACGCAGTACAATATCGAGATTGCAATAGTGGAAATTTTTAACTGACAAGTCATATTAGCATATCACGTCACTGTGAAGAGACAGACTGAAACGGGATAGATAAGACTTTTTAAGTACTATTTCAAATTTGTTTCACACATATACAACTATCTCTTATGGCTTCCTTTAGTGAGATTAATCAATGTGTTTGCATTTGCATATGACCCATTTTTAAGAGGCATATGGTTGTTATGTGACCTTTAAACTTCAATTTTCATGATGTCAGGGTGCTTCTACATTATATGGTCCAAACACACTGAGTGCGTATATACAGGAGTTTCAGAAGCTTGCAAATGCTCTTCTCAGGGGCCAACCAGTGGAACCAGGTCCACAACCACCTGATCTCCTGAGCAAGCAGATAAGCATGCTGCCACCGGTGGTGGTGGACGGAACCCCGCTTGGTGCAAACTTTGGGGACGTTGTCACTGATGTACCAAAGAACTCCACCTTTAGGAGAGGTGAAATGGTGTCGGTTAAGTTCTGGTCGGCTTGCCCTCGAAATGACCTTATGACTGAAGGCACATTTGCTCTTGTGGAAGTCCTCCAAGATAAGGACACTTGGGTTCCTGCTTATGATGATGATGATTTCTGCCTGCGCTTCAAGTGGTCAAGACCTGCCAGGTTCAGCCCTCAGAGTCAAGCAACCATAGAATGGAGAATCCCTCAAAGTGCTTCCCCTGGTGTGTACAGAATCAGACATTTTGGTGCATCAAAGAGCTTACTTGGGTTCATTCGTCACTTCACAGGTTCATCCAGTGCATTTGTGTTGGCAGCATAAAGGAAGGCTTACTGTTTATACCATGCCACATGTTCGGTACTTTGAAATTGAAAGTGATCTGTCTCATTTGTACGGAATTTACGAGTGTGTTGAATTCACAGGAAAAATACATTTGAATCCCACAGAAAGATTTTATGCACATATCCTCTCCTCTTAGCTTATCAATGTATTTTTGTCATTAGTAATTAGTAATTATTTCCCAATAATAATTATTGTAAAGTAGCCTCTGGATTTGGTCTTGTGGCGTGTAATGTATGATTACCCCTATTTTCATACTTTGTAACGTTCTGTTTATAACATCAGAGCTATAACTTAAATATTAGAAAAGTCTTGGATATTTTGGTCAAAAAATAAACAGGGTTAAGGCAGCACGTCCAACACCTTGAACTATTGTAAGAAGTGCAATTAACATCCTAAACTATTTATGATGGAGTATTGAAAATGATGCAATTTTGACCCTGGAGTATTGAAAATAGGGATAATTATCACCGCAAATTAATATACCTGTTTAACTCTCAAATTAGGCCATCATCTTTATCTTTTTGTAGTTTGGAAGTTCATCATTTTTATCAAATGCAAAATTCTTCCCTCTTCCCTCACTTAACATAATTATATATTATTGAAGAAAAGTGAAGAGTGAGTAGAACCGTGCATTACTTAATGTGCATTTGTCTTCATTCCATACAATTATTTCCTCTAAATTGTTTGTTCTTTTAAGTCGATATCGTCCATCTCTTTCCAGTTTACTCTAAGGTTATCTCTACTCTCGGTAATATATTGTATCGCCAAAAAGTTAATTACTTCCTCTGCCTTTGGTAATTCCTTTTCTTCTGGTATATTTCATCAAAGAAGGAGGGAAGAATCATGTCTTTGATAAATATGAATATATGATGAATGGTAATTTAACATATGTTTATGGGTATAATTTCTTAAGGGTGATCATTGCCCCATTTTTAATAGTTTAGTGGCAAAATTGCACACTAAATAAATCATCCAAATAATTTTAAATTTTCACATTAGCAAATTAATAAGGTAATAAAGAGCAAGCTGTGACACAAATTAGACGAGAAAACACAAGGAAAAACCTTTTCAAAGTCACTAACAGGATTATAATCTTGATTGGTGGGGCGCTAGGATTGGATATTCACATTAGTGAGTAGCCATGACTAAAATATGCCATTATTACTTGTATTTCGACATCCTCACTTGTCATTGATTATACATTTGTTATTGATATCTCAAATTAATAAGGGCAAAGTGATTCATTTTTTAGTTTGGATTAATCTAACGGAGGCCCCTTTGAGCTTCAATATGATTTACTGATATTAAGGAATCTGTTTGTGATCATTTTTCCATTGAGACCTTTGGGTAATTTCCCCATTTTACTACTATGATGTAAGAAAGAGGGCAGTAAAAAGACTGCGGCGTCGTTTAATTCTATTGTGATGAGACTACGTTCCCTTCAGGCAGAGTCTGGAAGGAGTTTATCTTCTTTATCTTTCCATCACTTTCCCCTCCTTTACTACCTTTATCACCATAGGGTTAAGATCCAAAGGTTCATATTTAATGTTTCATAAAAATATTATTATAATTTTATATAAGAAACACAAAAATAATTTATATATATATAAAATATCACCAAACAGAGCCTGTAGCTGGGGGTGTCCAAAAAATCTCGGTCTTGGGGATCCCGTCCCGATTCCAGGTAGTCCAGGACTAAAAATTCCCAATATCCCCGGGACAGGGATAAAAAAAAGTTGGGACTGAGACGGGATACGGGCAAGGCTTCAGCATTCCCGATCCGGGTTCATATATAATATAGGGTTAAAGTGCAATTTGCCCCTTAACGTTTTTTTTATGTTGCAATTTTAACCCTAACGTATTTTTTGACTCAATTTTAACCCTAAGTTCAATTGACATCCTTACTAATAGAAAGGTTAGCTGACTGTTAAATAAAAATGTTGACCAAAAGAAAAAGATGATGTGTATTACAAAGAAGATATGAGGTGGCAGGGGATTTTCTAAAACAATCTTTTAAAGAAAAAACAAAAGAAAATGAAACCCCAAATTTGGGAACAAATCGAGTGAGAGTGAGCAGATTATGCAAAACCCTTTGTTGCACAAACAACAAAATCCACCAGACCACAACGACTAGATCGGGCAAGAGAGACCGAGGAGAGTGCAATGGAAGTATGGAGGAACTTTGTGATCCATATTCATGAGTTATTGGTAGTGACGAGTTCAACCTGTGGCATCTGCAATGAACCCAAACAGTGGCGTCTCACGGAAAACTAGCGGCGATGACGAAGTGGCCTCTTCTTTTTCAAAAGAATCCCTTTTCAATTTCAAATTTGTTTTGGGTTTGGTGTCTGTGACGATTGCTGCTTCTTCTTCTTGTTGCTTTTTTTAATAATGGCTGTTGCGAACTTCTATTTTTTTTCCGATAATGGTTGTTGTAATTTTTCATATCCATTTGGATCTAGATTTTTTCTGGTTTTTTTTTACCTCAATGGTTGTTGTGATTTTCCAAACCCCTTTTGATTTTCCTTTTGATATTTACTTTTATAATGGTTGGTTCTTTTTTGGATCTAGATTTTTTTTGTTTTTTTACCTCATATGTGATTTCTTCTATTTTGTCTGACGATAGCAATTGTGGGATGTGGATTTTGTTTAAGCTTTTGACATCATATATACTTAATATGTGATTCCATTTTGTTCGTTGATCCAGAATTTTTGGAATTTTTTTCTAGTTTTTTAACCTGGTATAATCTTCCATTTTTTCTAACGATTGTTGTTGCGGCATTTGGAAATTTTTTTAGCTTTTTACATCGTATATATACTCGCTTCCATTTTTTCCGATGATGGTTGTTGTGAGATCCAGAATCTTTACAATTTTTTCTAGTTTTTTAATATTATATAATTCTTCCATTTTTTTCTGATCATTGCTGTTCTGGGATCTGGAGTTTTTTTCAGATGGTTTCTCTCTTTTTTTTTGAATAAACAAGGCAAGCTACAACTTGAAACTATCCTATCCTATGACAGCATTGTAACCCTTGGTACAATCCCCCTGGGTACATACAAAAAAATCATTCTGCAACCATTTCATACATTCTTCAGGAGGCTCCTGTAATATGACCAGCGCTCTATCATCTCTATGCGCAGTCCTAGCAAGAAAGTCTGCACACAATATTGTCTCTCTGCACGCATGTTTAATTTCTAGCTCTTCAAAGGAAGATATTAACATTCTAGTGTCTGCTATAATATCAATACTAGGATGATCCAGACCACATCCAGATAGCAATAGAGTAATAGCCTCAAAAGAGTCCGTATAC
>JBAGKO010000011.1:13049060-13067330 GCA_037177275.1 Acacia concinna | reverse complement strand
TAAGTATCACAATCCTCACAATACCGGAAGTAATCTCGTTCTTTCTCCCTCCCAAAAGCCATATAGAGTAGTTCATCAGTCACATGCATAAATGTCACTGGATGACGATGTCCGTTCGTCAACTCCAGGAGCCTTCAGGCGCCGCTGGGACGTGATCCTAAGCTTCCGAAGTACTAACAACTGTGGTTGCTTCACCGAACCCCTCTACAATGCCCTCCAACCTGACGACATTCGGGTTTTTCTCGATGACGTTGGAATGGATCGTGATGACTAGATAAATTAACAGAGTCCGTTCGATGCCATCAATGACTCGGCCACGTCGATCATCATCGTCTCTCCTAACTACGCTTCTTCTCAATGGTGTGTGGAGAAGCTCGCTAAGATTTGTGATTGCAAGAGACTAATTTTGCTGGTGTTCTTCAACGTCGATCAGAGCAAGTGTCTATTGTGAGTGAACTATGGAAAAATGGTTTATGCATTAAGGGCAACTCTGGAATATTGAAATATTGGTATGGACAATTTAGTCACAATAATCTTAAAATTTTCTCTCCCCTCGTAAAAACTCCAATTTTAGAGGTTTAGAAAAATGGGGGAGATACCTGCAAAAAGACAAAAATAATTACCATAACCTCGTCATCCTTGATGCAACCAAACAAAGAATTTTATCTTTTAAACCTCTACTGCCCCAATCAAGCCCCCCAACCAAACAAAGCTGGAGGGGATCCGCTTGCGTCCCGCCTTGGGTGTCTCCAGAACACCATATCAGCAGTGGGCGAGTAATTGACTAGCCATCAGCGATCGCTCTGAGGACTGAGCGTATTGAAATAGTTTTGAAATTTTAAGTCTGTGAGTGGGAGAGTCACAGACATCGCGAAGAAGAAAAGAGAAGAAGCAGATCTTCCGATTTGTTCAGAGCCAAAAAAATGTCAGTGCAAGAATATCTGGACAAGCATTTGATTTCCCGGAAAATCGAAGATGCCGTCAATGCTGCTGTTAGAGCCAAGACCCCCGATCCTGTGCTCTTCATTGTAATTTGCACCCTATCTTGTCACCTTTTTATCTGATTCGAGGGAATGCTATCGAGCGACTCGGGTTGTTTAAGTTTCGATTTTTTTGTTTTTTGGGAACCGAAAGAATTCGGCGGTCTTGCATCTGCTTGACATGCTTTTTTTTTTTTGAGGTCAGTCAAATCACATGAGAAAAGCAGTTCAGTCCGTGATCACGAAAATTAAGGCGAGGCAGATCCTTGATAGCCGAGGAATTCCAACTGTTGAAGTGGACTTGCACACTAATAAAGGCATGTTCCGCGCTTCGGTTCCCAGCGGCAGTTCCACTGGGATGTAAGTGTTGCTGCTTCTTGTCCTGTTTTAAAGCGGTCGTTTATAATTTTGTATTTCTGAAATACTATCAATTGGGATGAGCTATGGAAAATAAGTAAAATAATGGAAAAAAGAGTGTAATTTCTGATTTCCTTGTTTGATAGTCGGCCGATCAATTTTAAATTCTTATCACTTGATGCAGCCACTACATTGTGGTTGCAACCGGATTGGATCAAAATTGTGGTTTTGAATGGTTGCATTTCATGTCTTTCTGCCGTCACTCCCGCTTTTATATAAACCATATTCTCATGGATGGGTGATTAGGCCCAGCAATCTGCATGTGT
Source organism: Acacia concinna (assembly GCA_037177275.1). Classification (NCBI taxonomy): domain Eukaryota; kingdom Viridiplantae; phylum Streptophyta; class Magnoliopsida; order Fabales; family Fabaceae; genus Acacia; species Acacia concinna. The sequence continues at coordinate 13,065,667 of JBAGKO010000011.1, read as the reverse complement.
GTGTTTGTGATTATTGTTGCTAGATGTTTGATTTTCTCTAAAAGTTCTCAATCTTATACATAATTTACATTAACAGTTTAAATTAAGGATTCCAGGTACGAGGCTGTAGAGTTACGTGATGGGGACAAGGCTGTATATCTTGGAAATAGTGTGGCTAAAGCAGTTAAAAATATTAATGAAAAAATATCTGAAGCACTGATTGGTATGGACCCAACACTTCAGTCCCAAATTGATCAGGCAATGATAGATCTGGACAAAACAGAGAAGAAGGTAGTTGTTTTCTTCTTGAAGCCAAACACAAGAATTACTTGTTGGAAGCATGTAATCATTAGTTTACTTCTCTGTGGGTTTTTGTTTCATTCTAGGATGAAAATGTTATTGTTGGAAGCAAGTTTATTTTCGGATATCTTGTCCTTATATAATTCTTTATTGTTATGTGTTCGCTTTTATTTGTAGGGAGAGCTTGGAGTCAACGCTATATTAGCTGTGTCCATTGCTGCTTGTAGGGCCGGAGCTGCAGAAAAGGAGGCATGACTTTTTGTTAATTTGAAGTATTTTTGTAGTTTGTTATCTGAAAGTAAATTTGTTTGTTCTTTGAATGTGATTAAAATTATAAAATATAAAAATATTAGGTTCCACTTTACAAGCACATTGCTGATCTTTCTGGAAAAACTAGTCTGACGCTTCCTGTTCCTGCCTTTACTGTTATAAGTGGCGGAAAACATGCTGGAAATAATCTTGCCATTCAGGTAATTATTCCACTCTTACTTAACTTGCAGTGCAATATCTTGGACGGTTTCATTATTATTTTATTTAGGGTTAATACAATGTTTGGTCCTTATAATTTGCCTTCATTTGGGTTTTGTCCGAATAGTTAGGTTAAGATCTAGACCATTTTGCCCCTTGAGAGACCAAAACGTATGCTTTGAAATAATAGGGAGCAAAATCAAAATAAGGGCAAACTATAAGAACCAAATACTGTATAAACCCTTTTATTTATTTCTCCTCTTTAAAGTTCATTTGGAATTTTGACTTCCTATTTCATAATTTTCTGTAGATCTTTGATAATGTCGAATTAACTTGGGATTTTACTATTCTCATTCATTGTTTTTTTGGTAATGAGTCATGCACATATTGTTTGATTATGGTTATTGGGTTTTTGTTGACACTGTTGTTTACCTGACCAGAATATTTCAATGCACGTAGTTTCATTTGTTGAGTTGATAAACTTGATTCTGAATAGGAAATTATGATCTTACCTACTGGAGCAAGCAGATTTGAGGAGGCATTGAGAATAGGTTCAGACACCTATCATCACTTAAAGGTGATTTTCTGTTTTCTTTAGTTTTTTATCTGTGCCATATTTCTGCTCTGTTGAAGTTTTGTTTTATCTCCTGATCCGACACTCCTTGATATGTTCTAAAGCTAGAAACATATTAAGTTTGGAATAACACAGTTGCTTAGCACCTTGGCTGTCTGAGATATTTAGAATGGGAGTCCTAAACTTATTATTCGAAATTTTCCGTGTGTTCTTCTATTTTTATGGGCAGCAACATTCTTGCTGCAACTTAATATGGCGTCTGAATAACCTGTCTTTTCTGCAAATCATGTCTATTCAAAACTCGTTCCTGGTATGTGAGAGACATTTGGCAAAGTGTTTCTGTTCTCTTTGTTTCAGCTCACTTTGCTGTTTGCTCATGTAGTTCTGGGATCTTTGTATACCTATGTTGCTTCATAGTTTCACAATTTCAGAAATATCATTGTACACTTTTGGCCACTTTTTTGACAGCATTGTCTTTATTTGCTACTTACACTTCCAATGTTTTTTATGCTGGTTTTTAACAGGTTCTGCAATCAAATATGTTGTATCTTAGCCAAATATTTTTTCATTTCACTAATGATGAATTAACGAATTATAACAGTAATCAGCCACATGAAGATATCATTCTTGTACTGATTCATTGATTTGTATTCATGATAATAAAATGGCAGGGTGTTATTACAGAAAAATTTGGAGCATGTGGCTGTAATGTTGGAGAAGACGGTGGCTTTGCTCCTAATGTTTCTAGGCAAGTGTTTTGTGTTTGAGAATTGATTTAACAAACATCAATAGCTTTTGAAAATCCATGTTCGTAATTAAATTAAATGAGTAATCTTCAGTGTCAAACCCGTTTAGATGTAAAGCTAAGCAAAATGAAAATGCATCAGAAAATATAATTTTAAATTAATCTATCTATTAATGTTATAATTATATTTTAATGTGATTAATTATCTAAATATTATGAAGTTCATGCTTTGGTCATGTGGTGCTCCTCCCTAAATAAGATTGTTAAAGGAACTTTTTTTTTGGTTTTGTCTGACCACATTTTAAATACTCTCATCAGCTTTAAAGAAGCCCTGGATCTTGTAAAGGAGGCTATTAGCAGATCTGGTTATAATGAGAAAGTAAAGATAGCTCTTGATGTTGCTGCTACAAATTTTTGCATAGGTAATTCTAATTTTCTGCCCCTTGTGTACTTTAAGGTTCCAGACAAGATGAAACCGGCTCTAGCTTGCTGATTCTGACATTGCTTTTTGTTATAAAGAAGAGTGACCATGTTTTTAATGATCTTTATTAGTTGTGTTATAATATAAAAACTAATACAAACTCTTTTTTTTTTTAATACTGACGTTTATAAATTCTTTTACTTTGCTCTCCCTTATTAATTTCAACCTCCAAGAGTCAATATCACTTCTCAATTTCCAAGAGTCACTGTTACTGTACAAGGCACTAAAGAACTGGTAGTCAAAAGGGAATTCTAGTTGGAGAGCAGCAAATCTAAAGTAGACAATGAAGGAAAAGGAAAGTGCATGGATCTTTTAACTTGTTAAAGTTGGCTTTGATTGTAGGAGAATATGTTTTAAAACTTTACAAAGGATATGATAGAGTTGTGCTAGGAGTTTGGCACTAATTTATTGCACTATTGCGAATACTTCAAATATCGTGACATGTTAACGTGGCATGCAGAGGATGTTTGTTTGTGGGTGTGGCAGGAGAACGTGTTTTGAAACTTTGCGATCCATAACTGCTTTGATTTTGATCTGTATATATTTTCGTATGTAGGTACAAGGTATGATCTGGACAATAAGTCTCCTCAAAAGTTAGGGCAGGATTTCAAGTCGGCAGAGGATATGATAGAGCTGTACAAGGAACTATGTAATGGTAAATACTAAATAGTTGTCGACTTGTCGTGACTATTGTTTAACTTTTGCTCTATAAATTTGTTGAGCTTTACTTTATCTGCTTATATTGGTTTCCCCCCCTCAATTGGTAGAATACCCAATTTTCTCAATAGAAGATCCATTTGACAAGGAAGATTGGGAGCATTTTAAGCATCTCTCAAGTCTTGGATTTTGTCAGGTTAATTTCTAAAACAATTTCTTGTTTAACTTTTGCTAATGTGCATTCATCCTCTGTTCATCCCAAGCCATCCGTCTAATTAATAGATGCTACGGAATAGGCAATTACCTTTGCTGTTTATTGGATAAGTGGAAAATAATCATATAGTGATTGTTGGTATGTTAATGGCAGTAAAGAACTACATTTGTAAGATAACATTTTTTTTGGTTAGAGCCATCTTGTGGCATTGGAGAAAGGTTATTTCCATCTTACCGCTCAGATGTTTAGTTGGTCTCTTTGCTGCTGAGAGGAGCATCTATTTATATGCTTCATCTCTGTTTAACTGGTCCTGCAGGTAGTTGGGGGTGATTTTTTGTCATCAAATGGAAAACGCATTGAGAGAGCAATCACCGAGTCTGCTTGCAATGGTTTTCTTCTCAAGGTAACCGACTATTGTTTTATGATGAACTCAACATAATCAATTTTAATTTTTTAAATAATTAAATTTGTTGTTCACTGAAGCAATTCTGTCTCCTAATTAAGTTCATCTAGGACCATTGGATTGTTGTGGAGTGTGGACTACAAGCTCACTCTGTGTGGATGCTATATTTTAATCTATTGTAACAGTTAATGTAAAAGGAGAGGATAATATACAAATTGTGTTGCGTGTATTTTAGTTCTGTTACTTTATTATTTGGAAGTATATTTGGGGTCCGCTCCTTTGTACTCTTCTAGTCTTCTATTCTTTTTAAGGAAGAAGTCTTTTTTTCCCCCTGTAATCTAGGCCAATCAAGCTGCAACTGATACGCTTCTATGGATTAAAATATGATAATCTCTCATTGAAATCTAGGTCAACCAAGTTGGAACTGTAACAGAGATCATTGAAGTGGTGAAGCAGTCCAAGGAAGCGCACTGGGGAATGGTGGTTTCTCATAGATGTGGGGAAACTGTAGATTCTTTTATAGCTGATTTTGCTGTTGGGCTTGCTTCTGGTCAGATCAAAGCAGGTGCACCTTGCAGAGGAGAGCGTCTAGAAAAATATAACCAGGTGTTTTGGGATTCGAATGCTAATTATTTTACTGCACTATTGTCAATTCTTCAAATATCTTGGCATGTTAACTGGCTCCCCTTACTTGCTGTCCCTCACCTTCCATGGGGGAAAATAGCACCTTTCCTGGAAGCATAAAGTTCACTGGTTGTAGTGGCAGTAAGAAGAATGAAGTTCTTTGGCACATTGCTGTTTTTAAAGCTTTTGTGGTATACATGGGAAGAAGGGAATGCGTAAGAGTTTTTAACAAGTTTCTTTTGTTTAGATCTTTGTAAAAGAACAACCTACGGTCTTAACTAAGCCATACATTTAGGATTGGGGGAACACTTCTTTTGGCCTTCCTTTGGCTTTCAGCAAATGGATATTTTTTATTTATTTATATTTAGCAGGGAGTCCCCTGTGGGTTTAAGAAAAGATTACAAATGGATTTTGAACTAATGTCTGTTCATTTTGTTAACCGTGATTTGGGAGCATTCCCTGCCCTTCTCAGTGGAAATGTTGCTTACCATAGGGACGCTGCAGTGCCAATCAAGTTCTCTCCTCATTATAAAGCATAAAAGTTGTCATATAAAGTTAATATAATCCCTTTTTATTAGGAAAGGAGCAAAAAAGTTGTCATATAAAGTTAATATCATCCCTTTTATTAGGAAAGGGAAAGTAATCAAATTTATTTAATTTTTTAATTGACGACCTTCTGTGTTTATCCTGTTTTTACCCTGATTGTTTATATAAGTTGTTTAGTACTACCTTGAAACATTTCGCCATAAAATCACTGTTTTTGATGCAGTTGCTTCGAATTGAAGAGGAGCTGGGAGATCAAGCCGTGTATGTTGGTGAAGATATCAGACAGTAAGAATGATGATAGTCGTTGGTTTTACTGATTTTTTGAGGTATGCTTCTCCGTTGGTCGTTATTTGTACTATAGTCGTCAATATGAGATACCAGTTTCTCCTCTGTTCTCGGCCTTCGGTTTCATTGAGGTTCCCTAGATTGTGTAGGAGATAGCATGTACTATTTATTCATTTTGTTGAAATCGGGGACAGAATTTACTACTAATGTATCACTCGAAGTTTTGGTTTATTTGATGAGCCGAAATTTATTGGAGCCGATTTGATTTATTGTTTTTAATGCATTTGCTTATGTTTAAACAAGTGTTCTTGGGGCAATAGCCTTGTAACTTAATGGCACTTAAGTTATCCTTTAAGTGGAGGTTACTCGACAGTCCTACTTGTAACTTCATATTGCTAGTGCCTACCCCTTTATAGAAAAAAGTATGATTCTTGCAAGGCCGACTTTAGGATGAAAGAACATGAGATGATATTTTACCCCCTGAAACAAACGTGTAATTTTCTTCCTAAACTCTTTCTATTAATTGCATACATGTATTGAAGGATTTTTTTTCCATCATAGTATTCAATACAAATAATTAGGAGTTTTAAAAATTAACACACATTTTTTTAATAAATAACTAAATTATCCTTTTAATGTTGAAAAAGTAGTTATTGAGCTATTATATTTATGACAAGTAGGTAATATGATTCTTACTGACTTGTGAATATTGATTTTCATTCTTTTGGATGGAGTGACGGAGAGAGATAACCTTCCAATGTAAATGTTACGTTTAGCCTGTAAACATTTAAAAATGTCATTTGCAAGTTAGCTTGAGCTTTGATTTGCAGTGTGTTTGGCATACCGATATGGGCCAATTATCGGTCGTTTTGTGGAGAAAAAAGCTTATCCAATTGAACGTTCTTCTATTTCAGTGTTTCGGAAAACAATTGTCAGACTGAACTGAAATTATTAGTGTTATCGTCTTAAATAAAAAAGCTATCCAATGTTGCTTTTGAGATTTATATTGTTGGAGGCATTTATTGCCTTCTGAAAAAGTAGAGAGTGAGTGCACAAAAGGGCGAAATGTGGGAGGGAGAGGGAGAAAGAGAAATGCTTTTCTACTGCCTTTTGATTGATAAATTGGTGTGATTTATTACCCCGCTTTCTACAAATATATGTAGGCGAATAAAAAACTGACTGCTAATCCCAATTATCTCGATGATCACCCCACCATATCGTCCCATTTGTTACATAAGTCATTACCTAACATTCATGTCCTTTTTATTCTTAAATTTTGTTAAAATTAATTTTTTTTTTAATTTTACAATATATTTCTTAATATTCATGTGCCTTTGACTCATTTGTCACAATAAGTTACTTTTTAACATGTCAACCAAACACTTTTTACTTCTAAATAAGTAACTTATAAGTCACTTATTCTACCTTCAATCCAAACATATACAATCTGATTTATATCTAATCTGACTTATACATAAGTTCAATTACAAATAAATCCGTTAAATCACCGTTATTTCAAACACACCCCAAATCTCCATAAATTACAATAATGTGAGGTTGAGGATGCCAATTTTGAAGAGGTGTTTTGAAGATGATAAAACATCAACAATCAATGATACAAAATACAAATAATCTTGTCATAAAAAAAAGAAAGAAAAAATACAAATAATCATCTATAAGCAAACCACGCAAGTCGCGAGGAAATCTATAAGCAAACAACACAATTCACGGGGAATATAAAATTTTGTTTGATCATGACGTATTGATGTAGACAGAACAGAAGGATGATGGGCCATGGCGCGTGAAAGAGGGAGCTGGCTTCCCTCCTGCGCATGCTATTCTTGGCGTCTCCCTTACAACTAAATGACACCAATTTAGTATCATTTGTTAGGAGATTCCTCTTTCTTTTTTTTTTTTTTTTAATTCAAGTCCAGATATATTATGTGGCATCCAATATTATAAAATAAACTTTTTGTTCACTATGAGCTATAAAATAATTTTTTGTATCATCCCGTATCTGATAAGCTACACTTTAAATATTTTTTCAATAATATTTTATATCTTAAACTAAATTTTAGAGGCTTATTGCCATAAATTAAAAAACTAATTTAGTTTAAAATATGAAATGTTACTAAAAAAAATATTTTAGCTGCAGCTCGTCAGATTCTGGGTGCTGCTAAACATAAATTTTAGAGGCTTCTTGTCACAACTAAAAAGCTAATTTAGTTGAAGATATAAAATGGTTCTGAAAAAATATTTTAGGTGCGGCTTGTCAAATTCTGAATGTTGCTAAAAATTATTTTATGGTATAAGGTGGACAAAAGAATTATTTGAAGATATGAAATGTTGCTGAAAAAATATTTAAAATGCAACCTGTTAAATATTAGATGCTGCAAAAAAAATATTGTATGACATAATAGTAAACAAAAAAATAATTTAGGATATTAAATGCTACCTTAAAAAAAAATATTTGAGCTTGATTTTTTTTTTAAAGGGGAAGGACCCCTCCCAAATGACACCAAAATGGTGCAAGGGAGACTCCAAGGATGGCGTCCGTCGGGGGAGAAGCCAACTCTGGGAAAGAGTGCCTCTACTCTTCTTTTCACTTCACCTTCACTTAATTTTCTTTATCATTGAATTTACTTTCAATAATAATTGAGATTTTATATTATATTAAAAATATTAATATAATATTAAATATTAAATGATAATAATATTTTTATAGAACATATCTTTGTTATTTTTTTGTTGTGTTTTATAAAACATATCTCAACTATTAAAAGTCAAACCAATAAAAAGAAAGTGTAGAGGAGTTAGTGGAGAATTTTTTTTTTTTTTTCAATTGAAATGATTAGGTGACAAGGTAATGATAAAAGATAACAAACTTGGGAGAGTTTTAGTTAGCCCCACATGACCAAATTTATTTCATTCAATTATTAAAAAATTATAAAATTTCACTGCAACCTCAAAGATCAAAATAAAAATAAATGTGTAGATAAAATAACAATAATGCCCCTCCCTTACTTAAAAAATGTAAAGAATATAAAGTTTGATTGTTGTTGGAGCTCCACAACTGATCATAAGCAGTTGCCAAGCTAGAGGTGCCTCTGGGGCTAGCCATTGAATCTTTTGATGTTAGTCAAAACTTTAACCACTGGAAATTAATTTATGTTGTTTTTTTATATGCTTATTCTACTTATTTATAAAGATTTATGTACTTGTAAATGGGCAATATGTATTGTTCATATGCATAATCCACTTATTTATAAAACATTGGACACTTATAAATAAGACTTATTCATAATTCTATGTTTTTTTGTTTGTTAACTTGTTAGTTTGTATTGTTCATGTATTTATTATACTTATTATGGGGATTCAAGACTTGCAAGTGTGGGACTTTTAAAGAACACCTGAATTCTCATATAAATAGTATAAAATAATTTTCGTTAGCGTCTGAGTTCCAGTGACCATCAAACTTTTTTTAAAAAAAAAAATAATAATGACCATTATTTTGTCTTTTCTGTGGTTCACGGAAATAAAGTTGATATAGGTTAAGCGAAATTTTCCCATCAAATTTTGCCTAATGTGAATAGATATGGAACAAGATAGCTCATTGTCATGGTTCGTTTATTTTTTCAAAAAATATAATATAAGATAAGATGAAACATCCGTTTAGTTGTTGCCACATATCTCTTCTTATTTGTCAGGCAAAGTGAATTTCTTGCAAGTAGCACTTATTTATGTTTTCAATTTTTTTATCACCTTATTTATATTTTTTATTGCATCCCCATTCTCTTTTAATTTATTATAATTGAAATATTTTATTTAATCTATTCTGAACTTATTTTAAAACTAAAATTGTATTAATGATAGGATAATGATTAGGTCAAATTTTTTATATATATCTCGTTAGGTTTCTAATCACATTTAACAGTGTGTTTTATTTTTAAATTATTTTTATTTAATTATAAACATGTGTGATTAGATAACTTCAATGAGAATAAAGAATTTAATATAAATATGATAATTGATGATACTAGTATATTACACATATATAAAAATATGAGATAATTTTTAAAATAAATATAAGACTTAGTTAACTATTTCAGAAGTATTAAGAAAGTTAAATGTGCTATTTTAAAGTATTTATATACATAATTTTACTCTAAATTAATTTATGTGATTCATATTATAATTTAATGATACATAATATATGATATATTTAAATAATTTATTTATTTTCCTCAACCGCTCTTAATAAGTCAACTGAGATTTTTTTGTCAATAACCAGGTAGAGTATATTTTTACTTGAACAAAATTTGTCCATCGAACTATATTTGTGCTTTCAATTTTAAAATATCAAACGGGCACATCCTACCTACAAGTTTCTATTATTCGTTAGCAGTCAAAATGACTTCTTATCTTACTCGCCCCAAAAATACAAAGAAATTAGAAAACCACAAAAGTTGCCGTTCCTAAAATGTAAAAATAAAATAAAATAAAATCAAACAATACTAAAAGATTTTCTGAGCAAAATAATAGGACTAGAAGTTCCAAAACTTTAATTTATTATAATAATTTAGATTTTTTATAAGTCTATTATAGATTTTAAAAATACAAATAACAATAAAAAATAAAATTTGTAATATGGATTAAGCCTATTTATTGTGGGTTTCCACTTTAAAAATTATGTTTATATTTATTTTTAATTTGAGGATAAATAACAAAAGGTTTTTTTTTTGGGCCAACAAAAAAGTTTTCTTTAATACACAGGAGTACAATAGTTATTTATAGAAATAAATGAGCATTCCTTATTCTGATGCCGCTAAAATTTCCTCGTCCCACACTACCTCCTTCCAGAGCTTCTCACTCTGCATCGTTCGTTCTCTGTAATTCCCTTCTTCTTCCTCCCAAAACGGCAATCCCCAATTCTTCAATCAACGTACATTCTCTTCCCTCGTTTCCAAAGTCCTCTATTTTCTTAAAACCATTAATAAAAACTTGCCTCCTTTGACCTTTTTCCTTCCCTTTTGGGTTCTTCCCAGATTTTCCTTCTCTTCTCCTCGACCCACACTGCTTCTTCTTCTTATCATTCTTTTAAGTTTTGTCTCTGGGAAAAACCTAACCTTAACTGAATCTCTCAAAACCATTGCTTGAGATCGAACAGTTGGGATTTTTCGAAATTAGAGTTGTTTCCCGCGATGAAGGCCCCAGCCTCGGGGAGGTTATTCACCTTTGTACTTATAGCGTGCTGGTACTCGTCCAACATTGGGGTGCTGCTTCTGAACAAGTACTTGCTGAGCAATTATGGGTTCAAGTACCCAATTTTTCTGACGCTGTGTCACATGATGGCCTGTTCAATTCTTAGCTACATCGCTATTTCTTGGCTCAAAGTCGCGCCATTGCAGATGGTGCGGTCGCGGGTGCAATTTGTGAAGATATCGTCTCTGGGTCTTATCTTCTGCTTGTCGGTGGTAGGAGGAAACATTTCCCTCCGGTACCTGCCGGTGTCATTTAATCAAGCTGTGGGTGCAACGACGCCGTTTTTCACTGCCGTATTTGCTTACCTTATGACTCTAAAGAGGGAGGGATGGCTCACCTATTTCACTCTTATTCCTGTAGTTGCCGGGGTTATGATTGCCAGTGGGGTATCTGTCTCTAACTCTCGTCTTATTTTTTGTTTTATTTTGGGTTATTTTTGTTGTGTATAGTTCATCATATTAAGACAATATGAGAATGTGCTATAGTACGGTGATTGAGAATTGGGAAGACGGCATGCAATTCAGACTCTTTTTGTGGGTCTATATATAGAGGAGGGAGGAGGAGGAGGTCAAAGGAACAAAGGGTACTAAGGGGAATAATGATAAATGCTTGAGACAAAAAAGTGAAAAGATTAATAAGAACCAATCAACTCTTCTAAAAGGGGTATATTACTTAATGTTGCGTGTGTTATGTGTTAATTTTAGTTTGTGTTGGTGATTTCTCTTGACAATTTAATGTATATCTGTGATGCCAATGAAAGAAAAGTTTGCATTTATTGATTTCTGCTTGAAATTAACTTTCTATAATTCTTGTTACTTATGATCTTTTCTCTTGTGTGAAGGGAGAGCCAAGTTTTCATTTATTTGGATTTATAATGTGCATTGGTGCTACAGCAGCTCGGGCACTTAAAACTGTGCTTCAAGGAATCTTGCTGTCTTCTGAAGCGTAATATGCTTAAACTTTGCTGCCATTTGATATGAGCTTTCTTAAAATATCATTTATTCACGATGCATTGCTGATTGAATGAGAACTATCCATAAAATAATAACTATGCCTGGCTACTACTGAAATGGACTCGTTTTCTCAGGGAAAAGCTTAATTCTATGAACCTTCTTATGTACATGGCACCAGTGGCTGTTGCATTCCTTCTTCCAGCAGCAATAATAATGGAGGAAGATGTTATTGGAGTTACAATTGCACTTGCCAGAGATGATTCAAGGATTTTGTGGTTACTTATCTTTAATTCTGCATTAGCATATTTAGTCAATTTGACCAATTTTTTGGTCACAAAGCACACCAGTGCCTTAACCCTGCAGGTAATCATTTATCTCTCTTTACCCATTGAAATTATAGGAATATCCTAAATAATGACTATGAGAAACTGTGAAAGCAATATACTATTTTTTCCCTCTGCTTTATTATTCTGTTTAACTCTGATTTTTTGAAAAAAGAAAAATTAATTTATCATCCCTATATTAGTGAACAGTATTCTCATTGAAGAGAAGGAATGAGGGGTATTTCTGCCAGATTTTGTTTGCCCAATTATTGTACTTGTTGAAATAAATTTATATCGTTTGGGTTTAATTTTTTAAAAAAATAATGCAGACCTTCTATGCATTTAGCCATGCTCAGTGTGTGCCAATAACAGGAACACGCCTGATATGGGTATGACTAATTTGTAGCCACACTGGCATTACAGTGGTGACATAAAATTATTACCTTGTGTCATTACGTATTAGAAAGTTTGTACTTGGCTAGCTTTTTTCTGTTGTTTCGATGAGTTTCTACATACTACATGAGACACCAGAGGTTATGGAAAAGCATGTTGCCAGGATTTGTAAAATTTCTAAAAACACAAATTTCATCTAAGTAGGCTTCCTTGTTTTGTTGTATTTTCTTTGGCTAGAATCTTGATAGGCTCCCTAAATTCATGATTTGTTTGATTTCTGGTCCTGTAAAGCATTTTCGTGATACGTCTACCAATTCCTAATCCTTCCCTACGTCAGATAAACAAGTTTAGGCTTGAACAAGTTCACTTCTAATATGCATATCTTCTGTGAAGGAAGATAGGGTATTCATATAAGCTTTACATTTTTACTTTAAAGAAGCTATATTATTATTATATTGTACATTACTTGACTTGAAGGATCAATGGCTCATTTAGGTCCTTGGAAATGCTAAAGGCGCTGTAGCAGTTGTTATCTCCATTTTGATATTTAGAAACCCTGTATCAGTGACTGGAATGCTTGGCTATAGTCTCACAGTTTTTGGAGTAATCTTATACAGTGAAGCCAAGAAACGGAGTAAATGAGGTACTTTTGAGCCAATTGACCCCCATTATGCTACACTGTTCTTTATTATGGCCAAGACTGCTTCTACTTCTGTTGTAGGTCCCTTGTGCAGCACCTGGAAATTTTACTATAACAATATTTTTTATCCAAATGTTGGAAGTTCACAGCGAAGCAATAAACTGAAGAACAAGTTGCTGAGAAATATAAGCCTTCCGGTTGGAATAAGATCTGGAATTTGGAATCGGGAGTACTGGCGAAAGATTTTGATTCAATTGTGCAGCATTTCCCTTTATTTCTTTAACTTTTTGTCAAATACTGTGTCTATCAATTTAATGGAAGGCAATGTAATTTATGTGTTTATGTGCCATCATTAATGTGAGCCACTAGTGATGATCAGGAAGGGGGGAAACGAGCTACTGGTGTCTATACTCAACCTGAATCCTTTCCTTCTAGAATAGTTATTTCGATCATTTTCTTTAGTAGTTTTCATTCTGCACAAATGTTATGTTTACTGCTTTATATCATATTTTTCTCGTGTTGATTTGGTTTATGCTTTATTTTTCTTATTAATTAGTTCATCTAATCCATATCAAGTGGTTTTTTAGTGTAATTCTTGTATGTTTTCTGTCTATTATGATTATATAAAAAATGTTTTAAATTACGTTTTTAAATATAATTTTATTTTGTCAAGCATGAAAATTTAGTCTTTTGAACAATTTTAATGTGCATTCTGTAAATAATATATCCTCCTATCATGGAGTGATGGGACAGAGTACAACAAGCAATCGTCCTCCCATTTCTTTCATGGTGCTTTGTAGTTGTGTCTGGCATCAGTGGCATGTACGCCTAACTTCCTTGTGCTTAGTTTAGTACACAGTTCTTTTGTTTGATCTGTATATTCTTAAATCTTAATAGACAAAGTCTACCATCAGGGATGCAATCCCTTCCTAGTGGAGTAAAGGCCAAAACTAATCTTTCAAGATTCAAGAACACGAGGTTTTAAGTAACATTAAAGACACAAGCGGTGTCCTGTTCTGCCACATATTTTAACAAGACATGTTTTTCCAGAAAACTTCTTCTAGGTTTGTGGTTAATGTAATGCTGTTTGGTGTGCATGTCAATGTTTCAGATTTTTCTGCCTCCCGTCTCTCTTTCTGTGTCTCTTTGTCTCTGTCCCCTTATTCCTCTTGTGGACTGTGCCTCTGAAGATGCAGGTAGGGACCGCATGGGGGTTGGGATTGAGGTTTGTGGAATTGCACACCAAACAGCATACATTACAAGACGTGTTTATTGAAAAGATGTGAAGCATACATGCGTTGGATATATATATATTTTTTTTCACTGCATTTGATTTTCAGATGAGCACTTTGACATCTTTGAAGCTCTGTATATTATTGATGGGGTTGAAACGGTGATCCCTGTTTGATTGCATTACTCTGTACTCCAATTGGCATTTGGATCTGGAAATCCTTCCTTTTTGATGGGTTCATGGCCATTGATTATACTAGTCAGAAATTGTAAATAAATAAATGGCATGCAGGAATAACACAAATGAGTTCAATGACTCATGCCAGAGCCCCGACAAGAATGCATTGGTTTAGTGCTGCATGGTTTAGAGAATGGTTGGCTGCTTAGCTTTGCAATTTTTCTACCTAAAGGCATATGCCTTTCCTATGTATTCCAAAAAGAGAGAGGGGAAAAAGAAGAGTTCAATTACACTCTGAAATGCTGTTGGTATATACTTGCTACACAATGCATTAAAACAATCAGAAAGTGACAATTATACTAACATGTTTTGAAAATTTGGATTCTACAAGGTAATATTTGTAAGAAGTGCCCTTGTAGTTGTGTGATGAGGAATAGTTTCCTGATGACGGTGTTTGCTCTGGTTGAGTCTGGTTGGTTGAATAGAGATTATCATCCACGTGTTTGCGTGAGAGAACCTATTACTTTGTGAAACCATGATTCTGAAAGTTGGCCATGTTGGACCTTAATTTTGAAGTTGACTGACTTGGCTTTTCTCTTTTATCCCTTCTCATATGTTTTCCTATTTCTAATGTTAGATTAAGATTTTAACCGTCTGTATTTAATACTGTGTATAAAAAATTATTATATTTTACTTTAAATATATAATTTTTTTTATATAAGATGCAAAATAAATTTGAATTTTTAAAATTATTTTTTTATTTTTTAAATAAAATATAATAATATTTTTATAAAATATTAAATATGGACCGGGGGAAGGGGTGAAAACGAGAAGCTAAGTTCAAAGTTGGTTGGAATATGGTTACTGCTATCGGCTTCTCTTTTCTATCCCTCCATTTCCCTCTTCTCTTTATCATTATTTAATGTTTTAAATTTAATATTTTATAATACTATTTTTTGCTAGGAATTTTATAACACTATTATTATAACTTTATAAATAAATATATAAATAAATTTAATAAACTATTACGATTTGATATGAACGTTTCACAAGTTGGTATGGTTTAGATAAACATTAGTTGTTATGGAAAAACAAAAGATAAACATGGATTGTTTATTCAAATAAAATTTTAACGGTTTAAATTTATTTATATCCTTTTTTTTAATAAAATTATGATAATAGTTTTATAAAATATTAAATTCAAACCATTGAAGTTATAATTAATGATGATGATGATGAGAAAGGAAAATGAGAGTAAAGAAAAGAAAAGTGAGATACCAATAAGCATTTTTAGGTGGTAAGTGTACTTATTAGGAGATACGAAAGCCCCTTCATGAAATTACAAAAAAAAAAAAAAAATTTCCTCCCATATATATAAATAGAGTAAAAACACTCCATAAATTGGCTCTAACCACTTAATATGAATAAACACCGAAAATTTTTCTTTATCTACACTCACTCAATATAAGTACGAACGGGATCATCCTTAAGACAATGATAATGGACATTAAAGTTTACATCTCTTTCTACTTTTTTTTTTTTATAAAAAAGCTAAACTTAAAAAACAATGGCATCAATTCATGTCTTCAACTCATATCCATGTAATCCATTAATTCCGCTAATAATTTCTACTTTTTTTTTTAAAAAAAGGTTAAACTTACAACAAAATAGCTACCAACTCGTCTCCGACTAATCTTCACCTAATCTATTAATGCCACAAATGTCCATTTGGAAAAGGTTATGAAGGTCTCTTATTGGCCTTGCAAAAGAAAAAGACCAACATGATAAGGTAAAAAATGCGGTTGTTTGGAGGTTGATATCTTTCTCTTTTAATAAAACCTCACATCACGTGCTTCTTTACGAAAGTTGAATTAGACTTTTCGTGGGATTTGCTGACGTGTCATTTTGCTAATTATTAGTTTATTAACTTTTTTTTTTTCTCTTAAATGTGTATTGTGTTGTGCACAACTCTTTGTGGTTCTTTTTATAACAGCTTAATAACTAAATTATATCATTTGAGAAAATAATTAAAATTAGTTATGAGTAATAAATATGTCATAAATGATTTTTTTTGTCAAGTACCCCCTTATTTATAAAGAAAGAAAACAAGCAAGAAAGAGGGACAAAATAGAATTAAACAGGGGCAAAAATAAGGAAAAATTGTTAAATGCTCAGGTAACTCTAAATAAGATCTTATAACAAAGATTAGGGTTAATGTGTAAAAATGTACATGACATTATTTTCTAGAAGCGTCCAGCACCAAATGGTTTTTTTTAGTGCAAAAGTCACTCTAAGTTTATAAAATTGGTGCAAAATTATCCTGACCGTTAAGTTTAACCATTTTTTTAAGAC
>JBAGKO010000011.1:13027513-13047597 GCA_037177275.1 Acacia concinna | reverse complement strand
TAGGCTGCAATTTTGATGTATAGAAATGGAAATGCATGGCTGCATCAATAAGCAGTGTTTCCTTTTTGAGTTTTTTTTTCTCTTATTTGTGTAGTTTCTGTAACTGTTTATAATATAAATGTAAAAATCCTTTTATCCTGTGAACACACTGTCTAGATGCCATCGGTTGATGAAGCAAATACTAGTGTAATAAATTTCAAGAGAGCACTTAGCTCATTTGCCTCCCATTTCTCAGTCTCCCTGCCGACTGAATCAAGTTCACATTTTAGCCTACGACTCATCCTATGTGAAAGAGGCCTACTTCCTTTATCCAAAGGAACATCAATTCCTTAATACTTTTTTTTATCTTTAATATAAGATCCAATTGACTATTTTTAGAAAGATTAAAAAAATTGCTTAATTGTAGTATTTGTTGTGTTATTGTTAAATTATATATCAGTCTAGAAGTCAAGTAAATTAATTTGGAGACAAATGATAAATATAAATACGTTGAAAGAACTTATTTAGCTTCTTTAATTTTTTTTGAAAAGGTCAATTGTGTTTTATATTAATAATCGGAAGAAGTAATTTAAATAATGTTGTCAAACATTTATAGAGAAGGAATGCCCCTGTTCATCCATGCCAAACATGACCTTTATTTCAGTAATTCATACAAAAGTTATAGTAAATGTAAGAATTACTACAGTTATCTCCTTTGGAAGTTCAGATTTCCAATACAGTAGGCAAAAGTGATAGCAAAAACAATGGGAAATACAATCAGAACTACACCAGTCACAGCTAAAAAGTCATGATAAAACCCAAAATAGTCTTTTAAGAATGCAGAAACTGTGCTAGTTCCTCCAAAAGCTGATATTTGTGTGTTCAATTCTCCATATTGTGAAGTGAGCATCCCATTTAGCGCCCAAGACAAGGGACATAAATAGTACAACCAGATCCACCACTTTGGAATACGCTGTGCAATGAGAAAACCAAGTGTAAATCAAGGAAAATATGTGAATCAATTAACGTCACATTATGAACTATTGCTCCAGTCTTATATATAGAAGAAAGACAGAGTTTATTTTGTTATTAAATATAAGACCCTAAATTTTTTTGTCTTCTGAATTTATAATTTTTTCCCCTGAAAATATCCCTATTGGTTTTACATTATTAGAGAGTGTTTAGAGTAATCAACACACCCATTTAACTTAACATAGATAAATTAGTTATTTAGCTCTTATATTAAGGACCAGAATAATACATATCAACATTGTTTTTGAACCATTTTTAAGTTTTCAAGTTCAGTTTGACATGCCATAACACTGCATATTTTTTCTTGGGAAAATTACAATCTAATGATAGAACAGACCAACAACATAGAACTACCAATATAAATAAATTGGAATAGGTTTATATGCGCCTTGAATATAAATCATGAACCTCTCTTTTGATTAAACGCTTGCAAGTGAATATGCTTTATAGCAAGTGAGTACGAATCTCCTAAAGAAAAGCAAATGAGATTAAAAGAAACTTACAGGTTTTGGCACAATATACCCAGAAAATAAATTCAACAAAGTGTAGGCAGATGAAGCCACAATAGAAGCCAGTTGAACATTTGGGGTCAGTGAAACAAGCAGCATCCCAAGGTAATTAAAGCATAGTATGGAGCAAAACATGCTGTAGAGTGACCAAAATATTTTGTAGACAGAGCCATAGTACCCCACCATAGGGTATGTAATTATCATGTATATGGCAGCTTGAGTGAATGAATAAGGAACCTCAACAAGGACCTAAAAATGAAACATGCCCAAGTTCATAAAGAATAACCAAAAAAAACAATCAAACTCTCAAGTAATTAACTTCATTGGTGTAAAAGAAGAAACAACTTGGTGTATTGGTTCACTATTTACTTTAACAGTTGCCTAATTTCTAAATGTTCAAGGGAAAGTTAAATTCATTTGCTTCTACCATTCTAAAAGGCAAAGGCATTTTAATCTGTGGAGGATTGTTCATACAAGACTGAACCAAGATGACTACGCCTATCCATTTTGTTTAGAGTTCAAAAATTACAAAAATAAAACAGATAGGTGAAATTAAGAACTAAACCTGTGCAAATGAATAAGCCCAGGGGGAGTACATTCCGGCAAATCTTTCACGGTATAGAACAGTGCGCTCTGTGGCCACATGGGGTAGAACTGTAGAGCAGTTATTTATCCCAAAGAAGATCGTTGCAATATACAAGGAACCAAATATATTGAACAGATCTTGTTGGCTATTGCTGTGATACAAGCAAAAGATTGTTATATCTGCCTTGGCAACTCAACTTTTAATGGATGTCAAAAAAAAAGAAAAATCCAACTTTTCTACTCCCCTTCCTCCTTATTTCTCAGCCTTTTTCTCTAAAGCATGTAAAACATAGGATGAAATCAGTTTGTCAACTACCAACAGATAATTTATATGTCAAAATTCATCAAAGAAAAAAATATAGAACATTTGAATAATGCAAATTTGATATGAAAGGCTTGAAGGTTGAGGAACAACTGAGCAAAGAGAGGAGTGGAGAAGCCAGTTTGGAATTAAATCCTTCATTTTCATTATGGAGACATTATTAGAATGAACCTCACTAACATTTTCTTGCCTTGCTTCCAGAACAGAACCCCAAAGAGGAGAGAAGAGATAGTCACAAAAAAGATGCGCATCAAGTTGTATGATGGACTTCTCCAATAAGATAAATTCTGTTTCCACAGGCATGCTTTAAACTGTTCCCAACCATTTTGCGGAAAATGAGACTGAAAATGCAAATCTTTTGAACCTGGCGGGGGTGAACTTAATTGTTTAACTAGCTCTTGGTTCTGCCTGCACTCACAAGCATAAATATCATAGAGGTTATGTCTGTTATGAAGATTTTCTCAAATTTCTTGAGTCATCATGCATAATTTGCATTTAAGAAAGCAATTCTTATGATTACTTACTCATACAAGGTAGACTCCCTGTAAATTTTGGCAAAATCTGCTCCAAGTTCATTTTCTACAGAATTGGAAGTGACTTCTAGCATCCATGTTGCTGGATTATAATTGTCTCTAATCTTTGGCACTCCCGGTATACTCTGCATAAATAAAATTAATTTGAACTTAGAATTTGTGGTCAATTACATCTTTCCAAAAATTCGTTTCTAGATCTGCATTTTAGTAAAAAAAAGCTAGTCACGTAAGATACAGACACACTGACCTCAAAGTATTCAATGATCTTATTTGAGTTCCTTCCAAGTGAACCAGAATAGATCATGCATCCTCCAGCTTTCATGAGAATCAGCTAAGAAAATCACAATCATGAACCATAAGTAGTATAGTTGTGATTGAATTTAAAGACGCGATAACTTCAAGAGATCAAGGTAACCATTATTTGAATTCAAAAGTATTTACTGCTTCGAGAATACAGTTTTCTAACACGGTGATAAAGTGGTGAAGACTTTTATCATTAGCTTTGAGGTTTACAATAAAAAATTAACTAAGAATTGCGTATAAGCAAACATAGGATCATTCTCAATTTTTGATGAACCTTTTATTGATTCATAAATAATCTAAATATCATGCTAATGAAAATAAAGAAAAATTAGTTTTTGGGGTTTTCAAAATAATAATTAAAAAAAGAATGCAATTTTAATTAAAATCATAAAGCTACTATTTTTAGTATTTTTCAAATAATAATAGAATATGAATTAAATAAATCTCTTGAGAAATTGATTCATTGGCTTTCATAGTTCACTAATAATATGGGAGTTAAAATTTTTCAAGTCTTAATTATAAACCCCAAGTAATCACATTGGATCTAACATTCCTAATCAATAGCTATCATACAATCGCGTTCATAGCTATTGCTTAAGAATATTATTAAAGAACCACTTGATGTGTGAAATAGATTAAATTAATGCAATTGTTTCCTCTAATATGAGTTCATAATCGCGACACTCAAATTAACCCAAATTAACTACACAAACTAGTAATCATATAGCAATTATAGTCTCAATGAATTAATAAGAAATATATAATTAAAAATCACCCAATTGCAATAATATTAATCCAATCACAAAATAAAACAATCTTAGTTAAATATTATGGAGTTCAAGTAACTTATGATAAAATCCTACTGAAACTACTTTTAGTTTTATCTAGGAATTACAATAATAATAGGAAATTCATAAAAAAACTAAGATTAAGAAAAACTCTCAATTGAAGCTCTAGAACTCAAGTCAAATCACCAATCCTCAATAGTTGAAAGGTTAGACACACATGAAGCTCTTTTCTATCACCAAAGAACGACAAAACACAACTATGGATGAACAGATTGGCTAGAATGAAAGAACAAGACTATAGAACGAGAGAGAGAAAGAGAGAAGAAGTTGACGGTAGTGTAATGGTGAAACGACAATTTTTTCTTACGGTGGTGGTGGTCTCCTCCTCTTCTCTTCTCATCCGCCCGCCCCTCTATTTACAGCACTGTGCTTTTATAATTATTTTTTCTTCTTCTTCAATAATCAATCCAGCTCTTTGATATTTTCTTTGATCTAGTTTCCTAATCTGCAAATAAATGTAATAAATATGTAATATCTTAATTTCCAAAAATAAGCCAATTAAAGTAAATCATGAAATATAAGATATTTTTAGTCTTTTTAAGCTTAATTAATTGCAACCATAATTAATTACAATCACCCACGATAAATGCAATTAAATTTAAAATTTGTGATTAATTGTATAAATATAGTAAGAAAAATCTTATAAAAATATAATTTAATCATAAAGATAGGTTGCCATTACTTCATGAAAATTGAAAATTAGTAGCTCTCCAAATTCATATTTCTCATACTAATAGTGATAGAAAATGCAGCATTTAAGGCACACAGAAAAGCTTATGGAATCAATTGCATTTATTAGATGTTGCAGCACAAAAGTGTGATAATGTAACTTGTCAAACAGTGTTTTCAGATACATAATTAGAGCCTGAAAAATCTTAGTGATGGCCTTGAGTGTTTTACCGGTTCAAAATGAAACTTCAAAATCTTTACAACAAAACAACCACCAACTCGTCTCCAACTAATCTTCACGTAATCCATTAATTCCACAAATGTCCATTTGGAAAAGGTTATGAAGGTTTGGTATGTTTAGATTAGCTTTTAAAAATAACTTTTACAGATTTTAAAATAAATATGAGAAGACTTTTATCTTGACTTGCGCAAACATAAATTTAAAATTTTTTCAAACACATCTTTAATGGCCTTGCAAAAGAAAAAGACCAACATGATAAGAAAAAAAAAATGCAGTTGTTTAGGTTAAAGCTAATATCTTTCTCTTTTAATAAAACTTAACATCATGTGCTTCTTTATGAAAGTTGAATTAGACTTTTCGTGGGATTTGCTGACGTGTCATTTTGCTAATTATTAATTTATTAACTTTTCTTCCTAAATGTGTATTGTGTTGTCCACAACTCTTGTGGTTCTTTTTATAACAGCTTAATAACTAAATTACATCATTTGAGAAAATAATTAAAATTAGTTATGAGTAATAAATACGTCATGAATGATTTTTTTTGTCAGGTACACCCTTATTTATAAAGAAAGAAAACAAGCAAGAAAGAGGGACAAAATAGAATTAAACAAGGGCAAAAATAAGGAAAAATTGTTAAATGCTGAGGTAACTCTAAATAAGATCTTATAACAAAGATTAGGGTTAATATGCAAAAATGCACATGACATTATTCTCTAGGAACGCCCAACACCAAATAGTTTTTTTAGTGCAAAAGTCACTCTAAGTTTATAAAAGTGGTGTAAAATTATCCTGACCGTTAAGTTTGACCCTTTTTTTTAAGACTTGTGTGGATGATCACTCAACTAGAGTTTTAGCCCAGGTGGTAGTGCATAAAAATAAAAAATTGTGTCATCTGCATCTACCGACTGACCTATTGATTGTTAACTTGCTTGAAGCTAGACATAGAAAGCTATAATATTATAGTAATTCATAGATAATAAATGAAAATCAATGGGTAGATGTAGATTATTTTTGTTTTTATTTTTATTTTTATGCACTGTCACATGAGCTATAACTTTAACTGAATGATCATTCACATAAACTTTAAAAATGAAAAAAAAGTTAAACTTAACGATCAAAGAGTATTTTTACACCACTTTTGTAAACTCTGAGTGACTTTTGCACAAAAAATATATATATATATATATATTTGGTGCCTGAGGAATAATATCATGTACATTTTTGCATCATGTACATTTTTGCACCTTAACCCAAAAGATTAAAACAATTTAAATTTTATGCCCTTATAAAAATGTAGATTAAAAGGTGTAATAAAGTTGGAGCTAAGTATGAATAGACGGTTTGTTCACAAAGTTGATTATAAACAATAAATAAAGCCCCAGACAAAATTAACATGAAAACAAACTGAGAAAAGACGGAATCTTCAAAGAAAGCACTAATTCAGAAAAAGAAAGTGATAGAAAATTGGGAGATTAGTTATGGGCTTCCTGTTCCCCATTGACTCTACTTTCAGTACTTTGTGACGTGGGAAAAGCTGAATAACAAACAATGATATGAAAACTTTGATGGTGAGATTGATCAGATTAAAATAAATAAACACGAATAAAAAAAGGGTCAAGTCAATTAAAAAATATATTTTACTAGTTTCTCTCTCCACGAATTAGTAAAACAGAGAGACATTTTATAATGCTATAGTTTGAAATATTGTATATTCAACCTTGTTAATATTTTACGTCAATTTTTCAAAACTGATTTAACCTTGTTTGCCATAAAAAAAATATTTAAATAATTGTACGGATTGAATCTTATTGTTCAATCAAAAACTTAAATGGAACTTTTCAAAGTATGTTTGATGATGGTAAAACGTTATTCTATCGAAATATCGAATATTCAAACTCTTCATAATTTCCTTTCAGTGTCAAGATTTTTACAATAACAAAGCACTGCAAGTAATTGTATAAAAGAAAAAAGTTAATCATTAAGTAATTAAATTACAGTTATTAAGTTTAACTAAATCAAACTTCATAGCTACCTCCCTTTTAATTTTTCTAACAAGCATAGTTTCAATTTTTTTAAAAAATATAATTTATTGATATGAAAAAGGAAAAAAAATGAAATTGTAAAATAAATAGATATCACATATGATTTAGCTAAATATCCAAAATCATATTAATATTAAATAGAATTTTTCCCCTGAAAATAGTTCAATTTTTATAATTGGATTAGATAAGAATATGCGCTTTATTTGTTAATAGTAGTATATTCATAAAAGTAAAACCCTTAGCTTCATGTGAATGCTGAGTCAACTTTAGAAAAAAGGGCCACATGTTTTTTGTTTTTTATAATATTAAATATGTATCATTCTCAGCCAGCCGCCGGGTGAACATTGAATGTCCCAATGCGTAATTATTACATCTAAAAAATAATCATCTATTATATTTTAATTATAAGGGTTAATTAATTTTTAAAAAAAATTAATTATATTAATTTAAAACATTAAAATTTATCATATTTTTTTAAATTATTTTATTTGATATATGAACTCATATATAATAAATGATATGAGTAAATAATTTATTGTGTGTTTTTAACTTTTTTTAAAAAAAAAAATCAACTGACCCTTATAATTAAAATTGAAAGTAATACAATATCAAATGAGCTTCTCCTTTTCTCTTATCCACCAATTTTTTTCTTTGAAAATTCAGCATTTTTTTGGACATTTAAATCGCTCAAAATTAATCCATACACAAAAAGAAAAATCATATATTGTAAATTTTATATATATATATATATATATATATCCTGTATTAAGCAAATCAGCTTAATGATTATGGCTACCATTATGATTAAAAATGTGTGGATTCCAGCTGTGATTGGCAAAATGAGAAAAAAAAAATACTAATCGATAAAAAAGGCAACGAACATATATATATATATATATAAAAAGCTTTTCTTTAGTCACAAATGTCTGCGTTATGCAATTTAACTTGGTTTTTTATTGCACGGTCTACTTTATACTCATGGTCATAGATACAAAAAGAATGCTGTTTCTTTTTAAGTTTTTTTATTGCAAATATTTGGAAAAACTCAAATATATTTTCTTCTTATTATAAGACTCATTCTAAAAAAGAACTCATATTATTATTATAAGTCACTGAATAATCGCAAGTAACCAAATGAAATATAAATTAAGTTGTTTTTTAAAATTGTCCCTATTTAAAATCTCATTAATTGCAACTCCAGCTTGTTAAATATATAATTTATGATACTTTTTGCAGGTAAATTTAGAAGTTTCTTACTTTTCTTAAGAAAAAAAAAATCAAATGGGCAAATACTTTTTACCTGAACCTACCATTGATATTGAAACCGTTCCCTCCTACCAATAGAAGAAATTACTTCACATGTTATTAGCTTGTAAGGCTATTAGTGATTTTTTTTAAGAAAAATTCAGACAAATATAATGACTTAATTATGTTTTTTTAAAAAATTTGATAGGGTGATTTGAAGGGTTAATGTGCAAATTTGTATAAAAATGTTTATGTAGAAGTAATATTGTCTACCTATCTTAAAAATTTGACATTTAGGTTTTCAAAAACCCTGTTCAGGACTTGACTAATATAATACTACTTAGTTGGGAAATCTAAAAAAAAAATCTTATAAATAAAAATAGCAGACCCTGCGCGTTGAATTTGAACGTGCAAAATAAATGAGAGCCAAGAGTCTCTTATCGTATCTTTTGGGGCCTTGTCATTAAAAGCAAAGACCTCAAAGTTACGTAACATTTTTGGAATTTGTACATGTATATTAAGACACACACACACATATATATATATATCACATAAAAAAATACACACACATGTATATTTCTTATCCACGTTACGTCAAAAATTTTCAACAGTTTAAAATTGTATAAATAATTGTTCAGTAATGTTTTAGGTCCCGTTTGGATAGTGACTTCAAGGAAAAAAAAAGAATTACTTATTAAAAATAACTTATGTTTATATAGAAAGTAATATAAATAATTTTTATTGTAATAGAACTTTTTGTGAGTAAGTTTTTTTGATAAAAACTTCCATTACATTTAAATAAATACTCAAACACTTTTATGTCAAAAAACTTCCTCATTTTATATAAAAAGCTGTTTAAGGTGACTTTTCTCCTGTTAGATCTAAGTGTATTGCCATCTCTCAAAAGTCATAATAAACCAATAATTTTGTTCAAACTTCAAAGCAACAACATTTATAGTTATTTTACATTTTTACCCTTCTTCTCAACCCTTAATGGTGACGACATTCCCACTTTGAAGTTACGTCCAGGGACAAGAAAACGAACGCATGAGATTGTTTTTACTTTGTAGCACTAAACCAGAAATTTGTGATTATTCTCACGTAAACCGTTAGTGACCTCAATTTATTTATTCCAAACTTACGTCAGATAATTAGTGGGTGTTTCAATTTTCAGCCATTAAAATATAACTTCCCCACGTAATAACTGAATCTATTCACCTACTAATTCAGTATATAGAGTGGATGATGAGAACGTTACTAGTATTTAAATAAAAAATACAAATATAATCTTTTCGGCAGCCATCTCAATGCATTTTTATTAATTTTTTAAACTTGAATTCAAAATATTGTTCAACACATGTTGAGATATAATTATAGTTATTTTTTAAAATTATTTTATGTCCAAGCATGACGGTATGGAGAAAAACATTAGATTTAGTGAATAAAAAAATAAATCCCGGATAAAGACTTTGAGGCAGATCACCGAATAAAGGAACTACAATACATTAAAAAAAGAAAAAAGAAAAGAAAAGAAGGAATATGAATTTTTTAAATACAAAAAGCAGGAAGCGTCAATAAACTCCAACTACCCTGAACAAAGAAACAAAAGCAGCTCTTATCATGGCAACTACATGAATGTTTTCAGATTTGACAGTCAAAATGGCAATATTTAATTCTTTCAAGTTTCCTTCCCATTAACAAGCAAAATCCTTTTGTGCCACCTCACATACACAGAAAGAGAAGCTCAGAAAGCTCTCCCAATGATTAAGGAGGAGCTTGCAGGTTCTCTCCATTCATACACCTGCTTGTGATCTGCAAGAGAATCAAGTTCCAGAAAATCTCTGCTCAGAATCGTGTATGTGAGAAGCTTCAGACGTGGGTGTTTGAAGAGTGCCCACTAGGTGTTTGAAGAAAGACCCAGTTGATAAATTCTGATGGAGTTAACGCCAAGAGGAAGAACCCAGCACTCTCCTTTGACTTTGAGCTTTGACAGGGATCCAGACTCTGTTTTGGAACAAGAAAGGGAGATTCTCTCGAAGTGGGCTGCCATAGAAAAACTACCCACTTTCAAAAGGATCAGAACTTCGTTTATTGATGTGATTGAAGATGATGGTATTCAAACCACCACCACCAGCGACATCAACTTAAAATCAGAGAGTAGAAGGCAATTGAGGTCAAACAGTAAAAGGGTCGTTGATGTTACTAAACTTGGAGCACATGAAAGGCGTTTGTTGATTGACAAGCTCATCAAGCACATTGAGAATGATAATCTCCAGTTACTGAAGAGACTAAGACAAAGGATAGAGAGGTGCCTTCTGTTGTTCTTATCATGCTGAAAATAGAGTAGAGTACTATGTTTCCCCAAAATGTTTCCTTTTTTTAATAGAGCATGATTCAATACTCTTCATTTTTTTTAGTATAACATGCTTTTTAAGCTAATTCTATGTTGACATAGCTCTTGACATACTTTCTTGTTTATTGATAAAGCCTTGGCTTTCTTGTTCTGACAATAGTCACTTCATCTACCATTCTGTTATAGAGTCTAAAATCTTCATTTTTTCCCCTTATTTTTTAATTTGTTTCCATTTCATTTATCTACGGGTTCCCCTATATTCAGCTCTGAGTTTTTTTCCCCAAAGAAAAGGAATTGACAAATAGATTTTGTTCCTAGAGTGGATGTGAAGATTCCTACTGTGGAGGTCAGGTACAAAAACCTGCATGTTGCAGCCGAATGTGAGGTTGTACAGGGGAAGCCACTCCCTACACTGTGGAACTCTATTGTTAGCTTCTTTTCAGTAAGTATGCTTTCTCATTGAACCTATTAATTGAAATAAGCAGGCGTTTATCAAGCAAAAACGAATAAAATCAAACAGTTTATGTTATTCAACAAAGATAACTTTATTGTTTTTGTACGTGCAAAAATGGGCTAAGTTTCTCACCTGAACAGGGTGTTACGAAGGCAGTACCTTGTACTTCTCAATCTACCAGCGTAAGCATTCTTAAGGATGTAAGTGGTACCATTAAGCCATCAAGGTAAGTTTATATCCGAATATGACTTTTGTCTGTGCCAATTTAGAACATAATATGATCTTTTAGCAATTAGATATTGATATAATAAGTATGCTTATAGTCATGAATCGTTCCTCAAAATGATCAGGAAACAAAAATTTTGTTAATAAAACGTTGGTGTTCCATTTTAATAGAAAAGACAGATAAAACTTGAGTGTAAGCTGGTTTCATCCCATATGCTATGGAAAACAATGAAGAATTAATTAAAAGAGTAACTTCAATAAGAGTGATTGAATTTCCAACTGAGCAAAGATGGTTTTGAGTGCAGGCTTACACTTCTTCTTGGCCCTCCTGGCAGTGGGAAAACGACCTTGCTATTGGCACTAGCTGGAAAACTTGAGCAATCTCTCAAGGTATTTCATATTAAACACCGACTTAAAATAGAGCTAAATTCTAGAACCATCAGCCACTATCTAACAGTTCAAGCAACTTATTTTCAGAATCACTAAGTTTTGAAGCCAATATGTTTAAATACCCGTCTAAAGCATATTTTTTTCTTGAATTGGCGCGTTGCATAATCCCTGTGACATTTTTCTGCTTTTGCTTCTCTAAAGGTGACTGGAGAAGTCTCTTACAATGGTCACATGCTAGATGAATTTGTTCCGCAAAAAACATCATCATATATAAGCCAGTATGACCTGCACATACCTGAGATGACAGTGAGGGAAACAATTGACTTTTCAGCACAATGCCAAGGGGTTGGCGACCGAGTTCGTAAGGCTTCTTATTTAATGCTCCTCATTTCAAATTATAAGAGACAATTACTACTCTTCTTCTGTTCTAACATATAAAAAACATTTGAAAAATGTCTTGTATTTTGATTATTTTTTTCCCAATCTTGCTCTTATTTAATATCAATGTATTAATGTTAGTGTTGACAATAAAAATTATTATTTCCTAGGAGAGAAGAGAGGGGTAGGAGGAGAGAGAGTGATGGACTATAATAAAAGTATTTTCTGTCTTATTCCATATCTCCACATTAATAAGGGTATTTTAGTAAAAATGAGTAAAAATTATGATACACTTGTTCTTAACTGTTATTTCGAACCAAAAAATTCGATTAAATGTTTCTTATAATTTGGGACGGAGGGAGTACTATACAAACCTATATCAAATAATTTTAGGAAAATTACGTTGAGGTCCTGAGTAAGGGAATTTACGTCAAAGAGGTCTAGTGAAATCATGTATTTACAGTAAAGTCCCATAGAGTTGTTAATGACGCTCATGGGGTTGTTATGGGGACTTTACTGCAATTACGCGATTTCACATGACCTCTTTGATGTAAATTCCTTTATTCAGGACCTCAATGAAATTTTTTCAATAATTTTTTAGATTATAAAGTTGCAATTGGCCTTTACATATATAATTTTTCGTGCAGATATGCTGGCTGAAGTAACAACCAGAGAGAAAGATGCAGGAATCATCCCTGACCCAGATATTGATGCCTATATGAAGGTACTATTAATAAGTTAAACAAACATGTTATAATGCAAAAGAAAGTTGACAAAAATTCGATGAAATATGTGCAGGCAATATCAGTTGAAGGGCAACAAGAAAATCTACAGACTGATTATGTTTTGAAGGTACACTCTCTTCCAAGCACAGCAAGATTGCGGAACGAAGTTATTAAGGGACTCAATTAATATCTTCCTATTCTTTTATCATTGTAGATTCTTGGGCTAGATATATGCTCTGACACGATGGTTGGTGATGCATTAGATAGAGGAATTTCAGGCGGACAGAAGAAAAGGCTTACAACAGGTATGTAGAAGTCCTCAAATTAGTCAAATACACTTTGTTGAGTGCTTTTGCTTCAATTCAAAGCATTCAGGACTCAGATATCAACCTTTATTCAATTAATATGATTCATTCATAACTAAAAAAATATAGTGGCCCTTCACTAGACATGGAAAAATGAAGAGCTACTGAGACCTTTTATCCAGGCTGAAATATGTGTTCTTCATACAGTTAATTTTATTGTTCATTGATTTTGAAATTAATTTGTATATAATATTGCAGGAGAGATGATTGTTGGTCCCATAAAAGCTCTGTTTATGGATGAAATATCAACTGGCTTGGACAGCTCCACAACTTTTCAAATAATTACCTGTCTCCAGCAGTTGGTGCACATCACAGATGCAACAGCAGTGGTTTCACTTCTTCAGCCTGCTCCTGAAACCTTTGAATTATTTGATGATCTTATACTGATAGCTGAGGGGAAGATTGTATATCATGGCCCATGCGGTCAAGCTCTCCAATTTTTTGAGGAATGTGGTTTCAAGTGTCCTGAAAGGAAAGGAGTAGCAGACTTTCTCCAGGAAGTAAGACCCCAAAACAAAAAAAAGAAAGCTGAATTTCCCTTGTTATTTTGTTCAGCCACATAGCCTCACTAATCAAATTTTTCAATCACGCGCAGGTTACCTCTAAGAAGGATCAAGGTCAATACTGGCATCGTATGGACTCTCCTTACAACTACGTTTCTGTGGATGAGTTCTCTCAAACTTTCAAAACAAGTTGTTGGGGACAAAGTTTAAATAATGAGCTCTCAAAGCCATGTGATAGATCTCAATCCCAGAAAAATGCTTTATCATCTAGCAAGTACTCCTTGGGCAAATGGAAATTGTTCAAAGCTTGCATGAGGAGGGAGATACTTCTCATGAAACGAAACTCTTTTATCTATGTATTCAAAACGGCACAGGTTAACATTTGCGTATAACTCAAAAATGACTTGAAATGCTCTAATTATCAAACACTACAATCTTACCTGTTTCCTTTCTCTTATTTTTCAGCTCACAATCACAGCAATCATAACAATGACAGTATTTATACGCACTCAGTTGAATGTGGACATAAAGAGTGCAAACTTGTTACTGGGCTCATTGTACTATACACTAGTCCGCCTCATGACTAATGGAGTTGCTGAGCTAATCTTGACTCTTACTAGACTTCCTGTTGTTTACAAGCAGAAGGAATTCTATCTATATCCAGCATGGGCTTACTGTCTTCCAGCTTCCATTCTAAAGATCCCATTTTCAGTTATTGATTCAATTGTCTGGACTTCAGTAACTTATTATGTTATAGGCTACAGCCCCGAAGTAGAAAGGCAAGGATTTGTTTAATCCAATGTACAAATTAAACATTTGTTTCAAAAATTTTATAAGCTTTTCTAAATCTTTTCTAACTTTTGGATTCAGGTTCTTCCGTCAGTTTCTTCTACTTTTCACTCTGCATTTATCATCAACATCTTTATGCCGTTTCCTTGCCTCAGTTTTCCAAACTGATGTGGCAGCTACAACAGTCGGTTCCTTGTTCTTAGTACTGATGTTTTTGTTTGGAGGCTTCATTATTCCTAGACGTAAGTTCATTTTTAATTTATTTTTCCAATAAAGTTGCACTAAATGCTAATAATGGAATTTATTCATTTCAGCTTCATTACCATCATGGTTGAGGTGGGGTTTTTGGCTCTCTCCCATGACATATGGAGAAATTGGATTGACAGTAAATGAATTTCTTGCTCCCCGCTGGCAGAAGGTATCTGTGACTGCAAGAGAATTTGTCTGTCTTCATATTTAATCATAGTCATTTGTAAATAGTAATAATTTATTTCTCGTTTGCAGATTCAAGAGGGAGGCATGTCCATAGGGAGGCAGGTTTTGACTAGTCATGGTTTAGACTTCAATGCAAATTTCTACTGGCTGTCAATTGGGGCATTGCTTGGTTTCACAGTACTTTTTGATTTTGGATTTATCTTAGCATTAAGTTACTTAAAACGTAAGTCCTATCTAATTCATCTAGTGAAGAAGTCAACATATATGTGTGTCTACATATATATTTTGCACATTGTACTTATTTGATGGAAACTATATTCAGCTCCAAAGATGTCTCGAGCTTTTGTTTCCAAAGCAAAGGCCTCTCAACTACGAGGAGGAGAAAATGGCAAAAGTGTGGAGCTAGAAAATAAATCAGTTACAGTTGACATTAGCCAGACCTCAAAGGAAGCACAACAAAACACAGGTGACACAGCCACTACACAATAAATTAAATAAAATATTGGCCGTCACGTTAAAATCATTATTGAAGTTCTTTTTTTTATTTTTTTTCTGTGCGTGGTTGATCATATAGGAAAAATGGTCCTGCCCTTTCAGCCACTGACAGTAGTATTCAAGGATGTCCAGTATTTTGTCGACACCCCTCCAGTTAATAATTTCTGATATAATTGTTTTTATGATTTAATATATCATTGACTGCCTCTTCAATGAAAAAGCTGTTTTTTCCTTTCCAAATAGGAAATGAAAAAGCATGGGTCCAATGAGAGAAAACTTCAACTGCTCCGTGATATCACTGGAGCATTTAGGCCTGGAGTTCTCACAGCACTTATGGGAGTGAGTGGAGCAGGGAAAACAACTCTTATGGATGTTCTTTCTGGGAGAAAAACTGGAGGTATCATTGAAGGAGATATAAGAATTGGAGGATACCCCAAAGTGCAGAAGACGTTTGCTAGAGTTGCAGGTTACTGTGAGCAGGTTGACATACATTCCCCGTATATAACAGTTGAAGAATCTGTAAAATACTCAGCATGGTTGAGGTTACCAATGGAGATTGATTCAGTCACAAAAGCGGTAAGAATTGCAGTCGTGTTCAACTTAATTTGTCTAACTTGGATAACTGATGCACTTTGCTTATCTGAATATCTTCTGAGCAGAAATTTGTGGAAGAAGTCATTGAAACAATTGAACTTGATGATATAAAGGATCGTTTAGTTGGCATAGCTGGCCAAAGTGGCTTATCAACTGAACAGCGTAAAAGACTTACCATTGCAGTGGAGCTTGTTTCCAATCCATCAATAATCTTTATGGATGAACCAACATCTGGTTTGGATGCCCGGGCAGCTGCCATAGTTATTCGTGCAGTGAAGAATGTGGTCACCACCGGAAGGACCACAGTTTGCACCATACACCAACCAAGCATTGACATATTTGAGACTTTTGATGAGGTAGGAAAAAGATTGCCTCCAAATAAAAAATTTGCTTGGAATTTCTTGATTTAAAACATAATAAAAAACCAGTCAATCTTATTGATGAAAATAAGAAGCCTATTGATATCAACCTGCTCATATTTTCTGCTTGTTATATATTTTTTTTGAAATCATTACTGTGTAAAATGTTGTGTTGGTCCATGTTGCAACTAATAAAATTAAAATAGCTGCAATGCTTTCCTGAACCGCAAGTAAGCAGAAGTAAGCAAAATTTCACCTTTCATATCTGCAAGGTGCTCAAATGCATGCAATTTATCTTTCAACTCACATCAATGATAAAGTGAAGCTCAGCAACTGAGTTGTTTTTCGTGGCAGTTGATTCTAATGAAATCAGGAGGACAGATTATCTATAATGGAAAACTCGGTCGCCACTCAAGCAGACTGATTGAATACTTTCAGGTATTCTCCCAGTACCAATCATGCTCCTAAACTGGTCATTAATCCCCCAGGTTTTCTAATTTTTCTTTCTGATATAAGTTGGGGATGTGAATGACTCATACATCCCCACGATGACAGTGGATTACAAGTTTGATTTTCACCTACATAACTTTTTTTTTCATCAGAGTATACCAGGAGTGCCAAAGATCAAAGACAATTATAATCCTGCAACCTGGATGCTAGAAGCTACCTCTGGATCTGTAGAAGCAGAACTTAAAGTTGACTTTGCAAAAATCTATAAGGAGTCACATCTTTACCGGTGAGCATGATTAACCAAAAGCTACCTCTGCATGATTGATTCAAGTTAACGAGTGAAAGAACAGAATGTTTGAAATTTCTGTTCATATGTATAGGAACACCGTTGAATTGGTACAGGAGTTAAGTGAACC
Organism: Acacia concinna; assembly: GCA_037177275.1. Taxonomy (NCBI): domain Eukaryota; kingdom Viridiplantae; phylum Streptophyta; class Magnoliopsida; order Fabales; family Fabaceae; genus Acacia; species Acacia concinna. The sequence goes on along the minus strand of JBAGKO010000011.1, from coordinate 13,030,358 downwards.
ATCACCAGGTTCAAATGACTTACAATTCTCAACTCGTTTTCCACAAAATTACTTGGGGCAGTTTACAGCATGTCTCTGGAAGCAACACTTGTCCTATTGGAGAAGTCCTGAGTACAACTTGACACGTTTTGTGTTCATGGTTGTTGCAGCAGTATTATTTGGGGCAGTATTTTGGCAGAAAGGGAAGGAAATGTAAGTATTCTTTCATATAGTTGGCTATATAATTTTTTCACACGTGACAACTCAAAATCATTCTTCACTCAGTTTGGAAAAATAGTGTCTTAGCAGAATTCCAATTCTATTTAATCAAAAGTTCCCCGGCTATTTTCTTCAACAAGTCATCGCAACAAAAAAAGTGCCATCCCAATATATAGTCAGTACTTATAAGACCTTCACTGTTCCACCACCAAAACAATTAAAATTCCCCATCGTGTTCAATGGATGCCATGCCTATCTCATTTATAACTTCCACGTACTCTTGCTATGTATGTTGGAAACAGCATTTCTGAGTTTTGGGATCAAACTATTTGCATAAATTCCAAGTTGTAATGACATAACTGCTGACACATATTTTTTTCTGGTTGAAGAAACAATGAGCAGGATCTGTTCAGCATACTTGGATCCATGTATATTGCTGTAATATTCTTGGGCATAAATAACTGTTCATCGATCTTACCATATGTGGTAACTGAGCGCACTGTCTTGTACCGTGAAAAATTTGCTGGAATGTATTCTTCCATAGCATACTCCTTTGCACAGGTTTGGGATGAGTTCAATAATGTCATTTGATAGTTATTGTATGGAAAATTCCAGTTCATGAATATTGTCTGTTGTTGCAGGTGACCATTGAGATACCCTATATCTTACTGCAATCTATTGTGTATGTGGCTATTACTTATCCAATGATAGGTTATAATTGGTCAGTTGAGAAGATCTTTTGGTACTTCTACACCACATTCTGTACATTTTTGTACTTCGTATATCTTGGAATGTTGATAGTTTCGTTGAGCTTGAATCTCGATTTAGCTTCAATCCTGTCAACTGCAATCTACACCATATTCAATCTTTTCTCTGGATTCCTCATGCCAGGACCGGTAATGCCATCCATATCTCTTAAATAACATATTCCTTATAACTATTAGTCTTCTATACAACAAAAAATTAAACATATTGCTTAAGTAGGTATGTGTATTGACATGTGGCAAATGCGTGCTCTCTCCTGTATGTGATTCCTGAGCATATACACTTTGCTCAGGAATTTGATGATACTGATATGGATGTACACAGTCTTTCCCCTTGTGGGGATAAGGCTACATACATCCATTTCTCCCCACACCCCATCTAATAAGAGCCTTGTGCTTTGGGCCACCCTAGATGAATAAATTTGATTATACACGTCGGTCTCAACAATTAATCTTATTGTGGCTATGTTTTTATTTGCAGAAAATTCCTAAATGGTGGGTTTGGTGTTATTGGCTTTGCCCCACAGCTTGGTCTCTGAATGGCCTTCTGACTTCACAATATGGGGACATAGACAAGGAGATAACCGTACTTGGGAACCCAAAACCAGTTGCAGTTGGTGCCTTTCTGAAAGACTATTATGGGTTCCATCACGATCGGTTGAGCATTGTGGCTGTGGTTCTCATTGCTTTCCCAATTGTTTATGCATCTCTATTTGCCTATTGCATAGGAAAATTGAATTTCCAGAAAAGGTAGCCGTGATTTGCTGAATGTTTCTTCAACAGTTGTAGGCTGCAATTTTGATGTATAGAAATGGAAATGCATGGCTGCATCAATAAGCAGTGTTTCCTTTTTGAGTTTTTTTATCTCTTATTTTTGTGGTTTCTGTAACTGTTTATAATATAAATTTAAAAATCCTTTTATCCTGTGAACACACTGTCTAGATGCCATCGATTGATGAAGCAAATACTAGTGTAATAAATTTCAAGAGAGCACTTAGCTCATTTGCCTCCCATTTCTCAGCCTCCCTGCCGACTGAATCAAGTTCACATTTTAGCCTATGACTCATCCTATGTGAAAGAGGCCTACTTCCTTTATCCAAGGGAACATCAATTCCTTAATACTTTTTTCAGTCTTTAATATAAGCTCCAAATGACTATTTTTGAAAAGATTAAAAAAGATAACTAAATTACTTAATTATAGTATTTGTTGTGTTGTTATTAAATTATATATCAGTCTATAAGTCATGTAAATTAGTTTGGAGACAAATGATAAATATAAATACATTGAAATAACTTAGTTAACTTCTTTAATTTTTTTGAAAAAATCAACTATGTTTTATATTAATGACCGGAGGAAGTAATTTAAATAATGCTTGTCAAACCTTTATAGAGAAAGAATGCCCCATTCATCCATACCAAACATGACCTTAATTATATCAGTAATTCAAACAAAAATTATAGTAAATATAAGAATTACTAAAGTTATCTCCTTTAGAAGTTCAGATTTCCAATACAGTAGGCAAAAGTGACAACAAAACCAATGGGAAATACAATCAGAACTACACCAGTCACACTTAAAAAGTCATGGTAAAACCCAAAATAGTCTTTTAAGAATGCAGAAACTGTGCTAGTTCCTCCAAAAGCTGATATCTGTGTGTTCAATTCTCCATATTGTGAAGTGAGCATCCCATTTAGTGCCCAAGACAAGGGGCATAAATAGTATAGCCAGATCCACCACTTTGGAATACACTGTGCAATAAGAAAACCAAGTATAAATCAAGGGAAATATGTGAATCAATTAACGTCACATTATGAACTATTGCTCCAGTCTTATATATAGGAGTAAGACAAAAAGTTTACTCTGTTATTAAATATAAGACCCT
>JBAGKO010000011.1:13003733-13027413 GCA_037177275.1 Acacia concinna | reverse complement strand
AATTTGTGGTAAATTACATCTTTCCTAAAATTCGTTTCTAGAGCTGCATTTTAGTAAAAAAAACTAGTCACGTAAGATACAGACACACTGACCTCAAAGTATTCAATGATCTTATTTGAGTTCCTTCCAAGTGGACCAGAATAGATTATGCATCCTCCAGCTTTCATGAGAATCAGCTAAGAAAATCACAATCATGAACCATAAGTAGTAGAATTGTGATTGAATTTAAAGACACCATAATTTGAAGAGATCAAGGTAACCATTTTTTGAATTCAAAAGTATTTACTGCTTTGAGAATACAGTCTTCTAACACACTGGTGATAAAGATAGATTGCCATTACTTCATGAAAATTAGTAGCTCTCCCAAATTCATATTTTCCAGACTAATAGTGATAGAAAATGTAGCATTTAAGGCACACAGGAAAGCTTATGGAATCAATTGCATTTATTAGATGTTGCAGCATAAAAGTGTGATAATGTAACTTGTCAAACAGTGTTTTAAATACATAATTAGAACCTGAAAAATCTTAGTGATGGCCTTGAGTGTTTTACCAAATGAAAACTTCAAAATCTTTACATGAGACATATATGAATATTCCTCACAAGTAATATTTTATTTTACCTCATCAAACGCCTCAAATATGTCAATACTTGGTTGATGAATGGTGCACACAACAGTCCTTCCTGTATCAACAACATTCTTCACTGCTCTCATGACAACTGCAGCTGCCCTTGCATCCAAACCTGAAGTTGGTTCATCCATAAATATGATTGAAGGATTAGCAACAAGCTCAACAGCTATGGTTAATCGTTTTCTTTGCTCAGTTGATAATCCACTGATACTTGGCATGCCTACTAAAGAATCTTTGATGCCATCAAGCTCAATAGTTTGAAGGACTTCATTCACAAATTCCTGAAAAATGATGGAAACAATTAAGGGATATAAATCCAGTTCAACAATTTCAAAAATTTATGCATAATTATACCCCATAAAGAGAATCTTACACTTCTTGTTTTTGCATCAATTTGAGAAGGAAGTCGCAGCCATGCAGAAAACATCACAGATTCTCGTACGGTTATATGTGGAGAATGAATATCTGTTTGTTCACAATAACCTGATACTCTAGCAAATGTTTCTTGAACCTTTGGATAGCCTCCAATTCTAATCTCCCCTTCTATAGAACCACCAGTTTTCCTTCCACAAAGAACATCCATTAGAGTTGTTTTCCCTGCTCCACTGACCCCCATCAATGCTGTCAAAATTCCTGGTCTGAATGTACCTGTAATATCAGAAAGAAGCTGGAGCTTTTTCTGTCCAAAACCCCTATTTCTCATTTCCTGCATCAGAAATGGCATAATTACCGATCTACACTCACTGACATAATTTTAATTTATCAATAATAACTACTGACAGTTTTAAGCAATGGGAGCTCCTATATTTTTACCAAAGGAGTATCAACATAGTATTGAACTTCCCGAAATGATACTGTCAGCGGTTGGAAGGGTATGACCAATCCTCCTGAGGAAAAGAATTGAAGGTGAGAACTACTTTTAACGAAGCTGCTAATAAATAACACGCAAAAAGTCATGCAGAGAAAATGTTCAAACAATAAAGCTGCTTTTCTCCAAAGAAAATGCTCACTTTTTCCAGGTTCTGCACCAATTTCAACTGAAGATACAACAGGTTTCTTGCCTCCACCAATGTTGCCACTGCTTTCTTCATTTCCTTGTAATTCAGAAAGCTTCTTATCAGATACAAGAGCACGAGACCTTCCAGGAGCTGACAATGCAATGGCAAACTGGATGTTAATGTACTAGTCTAAAATACTGGTTTCATAGCATGCCCAAATAAGCAATGGAAGTGAGCATACGCTTGAAGAATGCCAATGCCAAGGTAAAACCCACGTTAAGTATAACAGTTAACCCAACCAAGGCACCAATTGAAATCCAATAAAAGTAACCATCAAAATTGAGGCCACGGCTCTCAAGTGCTTGTTGCCCCAAAGTTTTGTTTCCAGAGACCTGCAATGAAAAGAATTTGTCTTTCAACTAAACTAATATTATCTTTGTGAAGCACATAGACAGGGAAGTATTTTAATTTAAGCATGGGAAATATCATAGGATAGAATGAAGCTAAGTCCATAGTTCATAAATAAAAAGAGCAAGGGAAATTAAGCTAAGAGAGATTAATACATCACTACCTTTTCCCACCGGGGAGCACGGAATTCATTTACAGTCAAAGCTATCTCTCCATATGACAAAGGAGAAACCCAAAATCCCCATTGCAACCAAGATGGCATATATGCTGCAATAGAAACGTTTATAGTAAGCATGATCAACATTTCATCAGAATTAAAACCAGTACCAACCAATTAGAGGATCCAAATCCTTACGTCTTGGAATAATGAAGCCACCAAATAGTAAAACGCCTAGTATGGACAAACTGCCAGCTGTCATTGAAGCAACTACAGTTTGGAAAACTGAGGCAATGAATCGAAACATGGATATTGATGTTAGGTGTACAAAGAATAGGAGGAGGAACTGGCGGAAAAACCTGAAGGAAGCAGAAAATGATTATATAGTTACGAAGCCACAAATTTCCAAACAGTGAGACCCAAAAAAAAAAAAAAAACAGCGTATATTGACTAGATAGTTCGAATACTCTGTAGCCTATATCTCTCTCCTAGGATAACAGCAAACAATTCACAAACTGCAATCAGTTGTAAAACCACCCATAGATACCAAATGATTAAAGTTGACATGAGGAAGAACCATGAATTTGGAATATAAAACCTCCTATTTGATGATTCCCATGAGTGTCTTGGATGATTCTTGTGAGAGGAAATTCTTGAAAAGGAAATGGACTTTTCATCAAGGACTAACCTGCCAACTTCGGGGCTGTAACCAATGACATAATAAGAAAGTGCCGTCCAGATGAAGGATTCCAAGCATGAAAGAGGAATTTTCAGAACAGCAGAAGGGATAGAGTAAGCCCAGGCAGGATAAAAGCACAAGTCTTTTTGTTTGTAAAAGATGGAAAGCCTTGATACAGTCATTGCCAGTTCCGGATATCCATCAACAAGAAGTATTATCAGTGAATAGAACAGTGAACCCATGAAATAATTTGCATGAACCAGATCAACAGCCATTTGAGTTCGAATAAAAACAGTCATTGCAATAGATACGGTGATGACAAGCTGCAAGGATAAAAAATACATTATACATCGATGCAGGAGAAGTTAGATGAAGTAATTGCTCTAGTTGCGTCTTAAAGCAGACTAAGTTTAAGGTAGACACCTGAGTTGACTTGAATACATATACAAAAGAGTTCCTTTTCATTAAAAGAATTTCCCGCATTGTACAAGCCTTGAACAGTTCCCATTTTGTCAAGGAATATTTTTTAAATGAGAGAGCATTCTTGTGGTTCGGAGACTTATCAAATGGCTTTGAGTTCTCCTCCTTCAACTTTTGACCAACAGGACTATCCTTAAATTTCTTAATGAATTGATCAACAGAAATATAACTGTAATGTCTTTCTTCGTGGCACCAATACTGTGCTTGATCTTTCCTGGAAATAACCTGAATGAAACAAAAATAACAGACAAATCACATTAATAATCAGACAAACATTAAACGTAGATAATAAATATACACCAAACCTACTTCTTGAAGGAAGTCAGCAGTTCCCTTTCTTTCTGGGCACTTGAAACCACAGTCCTCAAAGAAATTAAGAATATATTCACGTGGGCCATGGTACACAATTTTCCCTTCCGCCATAAGAACAATTTCATCAAAGAGGTCAAAGGTCTCTGGTGCCGGCTGGAGAAGTGAAATTAAAGCAGTGGCATCTGTGATGTGCACCAGATGCTGAAGACATGAGACAATCTGGAAAGTGGTAGAGCTGTCTAGGCCATTTGATATCTCATCCATAAATAGAGCTCTTATTGGTCCCACAATTATCTCCCCTGTAATATGTACCATAACCAGTAATTGAGTGACTCTTAGTGTTCGACCGATTTCATAAGCTATATTAGTGATACAATACAAATACAAACAATACCTGTCGTTAGCCTTTTCTTTTGACCACCTGATATGCCTCTTCTGGCAGGATCTCCTACCAATGTATCAGCACAGACATCTAGACCAAGGATCTGCTAGTCAATTTAGTAGTCAGAAAAATAATAACTAAACAGCATTTTGTGATGGAAGTGTCAAAAAAACCATAGACATTCTAGCTATAGACAGAATAATACTACTGAAAACCTTTAAAGTATAGTCTGTCTGAAGGCTACTCTTCAATCCTTTAATTGATGTTGCCTGCAAAAGAATTTTCATTTGGGATAAGCCATCAGGATTTCAAAATTGAATCCAAGACTTCAAAAATTAATATGGATAAAAAACTCCAGACACATTTGATTATAACTTTTATTATTTACTACCTCTAGGTGGCGTGCATTTTAATTATATTTAACTTTCAAGTTTTTGTCAATTTCTCCTCTAGTTACAAATCTTCATCCATCCATTTTGAAACCTCTCAAGAGAAGGGGGGGAAAAGAACTTAAAGAGTGTTTTGGCAAGACATATTTACTTTCTGTTTCTCCCTAATCTTCTTTACCTGGGTTAAATTTGCAAAACTCTTTCAAGAGCTTTAATTATTTTGTTTAAATTCCTTATAAGCCATCTCTTGATCCTATTTCCATTTCTTAAATACAATAATTGATGACATATCTCTTCTCGAACGATCACTGATTATCAAATCTTAATGAGGAAAAGCATAGTCAAAATTAATAAGCCACGATATCCCTCTTGTTGGATTCTTAACAAGCTAACATATAAAAGGACAGAGAGAGATTACATAGACTTGGAGGTAGAAAAGACAGAAATGTTCAGTCAAGTACCTTCATATACGCATCTAAGTCAGGGTCTGGCATTATCCCTGCCTCTTTCTCCCTTCTACTGACTTCCAGCATAATTTCTTTCAAATAAAGAATGCAAGTTATTATTAATGTAAGGTTAATTTGTTTTATTTCCTTTGACAAATTAGGTATACATACCAGATCGGCAGCCTACACCCTGACAACAAGCAGAAAAGTCAAGTGTTTCCCTCACGGTCATTTCTGCAACATGCAAATCATGTTGGCTTACATATGCTGCAGATTTCTGAGGAACAAATTCTTCCAGCACGTGTCCATTGTAAGAAATCTCCCCATTAACCTATTTAAAGAAAAGACATTCAAGTGACGTAAATAACTTTATTGTTGATGTTCATGAGTCTTATTAGAATTTTATTTCACCTTTGTTCAGTAGCTTCAAGTTCAAATACAGCATTAGGCAGTTAGCGAAGAATTAGAAACAAGAAATGATGATCACAATGTCCAATGCGAGTAGTAAGGTTAATAGGATTGATTATAAAAAAGGCTGGACCAATCCAAATCTTTTTGAAATTAAGTCAACAACTAACTTGAACAGGTGATCGAATGATTCGAATCATTGGATACAAGAATTCTTATAAAGCCAGTACATGTTTCATTGAATAATATTACAAATTTTATCAACTGCATCAGTGTCATATCTGAAAAGGGTCTTCCATAAAAAAACAGAACAAAAGCTCTTAGAGATTCAGAACCTTCAGAGAATCACTTAGCTTTCCTGCTAGTGCCATTAGTAACGTGCTTTTGCCACTGGCTGGAGGACCAAGCAATAAGGTCATCCTGCAACATAGTCAAAGCATGGTAAACAAATTACTTAGCATGCTTTTCTTTTCTTCCTTTTCAAATGAATAGAACAAGTGGCAGTAAATGGTAGCAACAAAATAAGCTAATGACTTTCCAAATTCCAAGCTTTGTACCTTCCAGGCTTAATAACACCATTGCAATCGCTGATGATGCTCATCATGGATTTTTGAGATTTTAAAGCCGATAATTTGATAATGTCCTATAAATGAAATACTTCCTCCAGTCCTAATTATAAGGCCCCCAAGGGGCCTTATGATTAGGACCAGAGGGAGTATATAAGAAACAAAAATAATTAAAACCCAATGTTGGCCATAATAAATAACTGTAAGTGAGGCAGTTGCTTCTGCTATATATCAGCTTGCCATACAGTAGATCAGATTAAGCAAATCAAAGGCATGGTAATACTTCACTCAGAAAAAGCCTTATGGCTAAATTATACAAATTCTAGAGATCTATCCAGACATCAGTGTTCTTATTAGATACTTACAAAGATTGTGTCTTTGAGGGTGTTCCACAGAGTAGGCACGGGCTTGCCACGAACTACTCGACACTCTGCCTCCACAGAAAGATTTTGATACCTCACTTCCACAGTCGGCAACTTAATACCGACTCTATATACCATAAGATTAAAACATATTATTAACATTGCCTTCCAGGCACAGACATGCTAAGAACATTCACATAAATAATTGATAACTCCATGTAGCTTTTCATGAGAAGTATTAGACTATATAAAGAGTGAAGTTATTACTTGTCGATTCTTTTCCTCAGTTTCTGCAACAATCGAAGATTGTCATTTTCAGTGTGCTTGATAAGTCTTTCTACGATCATATGCCGATCATGAGCTCCAAGCTTGCTCACATTAATCACCTGTTTCCCTTTAACTTCTCCATCTTTGTCCGTACCATCATCATAAACATCAAACAAAGCCGAAGTAATCCTCTCAAAAGTGGGCAACCTTTGTATTGCAGCCCATTGCAGCAGATCTGCTTCATCATCATCACCATCTCCACCATCTTGCGCAGCACTAATGTTCCGGAAACTGGAGCGATGACTGCCAAATGAGGACCTTATACTCCTTCCAATCTCCACTAACTCAATTCTCAGAGACTCTATCTCATCTGTACCTGCCAGCTGAGCCATCACCACACAGAAACAAGCAACTTAGTCTCAGCACATTCATATGTTAAGGATATTTATATAACTAGAGAACTGAATTTACGCCTTGATTATAGTAGTTGATGATCTAATGCAATACATCATACAGTTTTACGGCATGTAGATGTGTACTGAAAATACAATTAACATATCAGAACAAACGCACAGAAATTATTTTTTATTGCCTGTAAGCTTCTTCAGATGTATTAATTAATCTCCGAACAATAGTTTGCAAAGAAATGGGAAGTATTTGTTCAAATAAAATGAAAGCACGCAAGCATATCAAGGAGTGGTCCATGCCTCTTTATTGGCTTTTTATTTTCTGCTTATTTTATAAATCACTGCATTCACCAATTTATTAATAAAAGGCCATTTTCAGGCGTATCATGATGGCAAGCCAAGAACACACCCAAGCCAAGATAGTAGGAAACGAAAGATTCTTCCTTCAAGGGTCCATATTATAACTTAAGAGTCCATAAAATAAGAGGAGAAGGGGAGGACTCCTCTCTCCTCTCTCTTTTTTATGGTCATGTGAGTTCTAAATTCTAATAGGACCCTTGTTAGAAGAATCTTTTCTTTTCCCATTATATATAGAGAGTAAGAATACCATTATCAATATGGAATTTAAAAGAACATGGAAGTTGACGCTGATGGGGCAAGTTGAGTATACATTTAAAAGTCGAGTCCTCTATACCGGTTTGTTTTACGATTTACATGTGAGATTGGTTGTTTCACAAACAGGCACTTACATGTTACACAGGAAAGCTTGTCCCAAGACGAAGAGATTAGCAAGTTCCAGCTGGAACCTTCAAGGCTTCTGTTTTTTTTTTTTTTTTGTTTGAATCGCCATTAAGGATTTAACCGTCCTCAAGTCAAAGTGGCAAAAACAAAAACGGGAAATATAATAAAAACTCGACTCTCTTTCCGATACTGAAATTTCTTCTTCCCCATGTGCAGTTGGCTTCTTCCCATTTCTTTTACTTTGCAAGAATTCGAGGAATTTTTAACTTTTATTTGACTTTCCTTGCTTTGCTTAAACGATTGTGACCTTTGTGCTATGTTACGGGCGATTGGTACTCTATTTTAGGTTGTGGGGAAAGACTGACAATATTTGGGTGACTTCGGAAGACACCATTCATGGATAACATCCGGAAACAATAACAGCACGTTCTTGTTTTTTTGGTCAACATTAAATCGCACGTCCGTCTGTTAGAAACTGATACGTGATAACCGTAAAATAATCATATTCCTGTTCCTTCGTTTTCTTAGAAATCGCATGACAAAGTGACAATCCAATAATTTGGATTATTCAATTACTAAAAAATACTACTTAAATTATATATTAATTTATAAATTAAACAAAATAATTTTTTAAAATAATTTAATTAACATTTTTAATATCTCAAAAAATAAAGCCAGTTGACCTCTTCATACGACTTAGAAGATAGGACTTGCCAGCAATAATTTCAGTATCGGGAACTATTTAGTACTTTCAAGTATCATACCAAACAGCAAACTTGCCACAAAACCGTGTGAATTCATACACAAGACTACAAGAGGCACTATGACTTTAGGTGTGAAAACACAGATCTCCTGTTCATGTGGTCGGATTCACAGAAACGAAGAGTTAGCAAAGGAAGAAAATTCCATATATAAAATTGGTAGCTACTAATTTCCGTCCCACTAGTGCCAATAGAGATTCCTCTAACTAAAGATCTCACGAACCAAATTACATCTAAGCTTCAGCCTTGGCCTCTTCTTCATCCTCTTCTATCTTAGGGGCCAAATAGAAACGTACATAACCCATCTCAGCAATCTTGTACTCAACCACAACTGGCAGATCATTTGAGAGGCTGATGGTCACTGTGTTGGACAATGGTGTTGCCTTTGTGAAGGAGTTCATGTACCTTAAAGTGAATGTCAAGGATACTAGCTCGTTCATCTCTACAACAGTAGCTTCTTCAGTCTGTAACATTAAACCATGACATAAAAATGTTAAAATTAATCAATCTAAATTATGCAAATGGGAAATACTAGAAACAGGAACATAAAAAAGTTAAAATAAATCAAGTAATCAATTTAAATTACCTTATCCACAGTAGTGTTCTGCCCACATACAATATGTGCAACTCTAATATCTCCCCTGGTTGAAAACTTCACACCTTCCTTAGTAACCAAAATTACAACTACAAACATTTAACACAAAATGGTATCATTGGTTGGCCAACTGTTTGAGATAAAATGTTAAGTATAAGAGACCCAACATAAAATTATCGGTATCACCGATGCTACTAAGATCTTTACATATCCTAGAAAACTCAGCAGAAGGCATCCTGACAATGGCATGATATTCTGCCTCAGGAATTCCAAGGTGTTCACGGTCAATGTCCATTAGCTTCATTTGAAAATCAAATATCTTGTCCTATGCTATAAGCCATAACCCAAAAAAAAAAAAGCATAGCAGTTAGTAAAGGATTTAAAAAACACAAGAACTGATCCATAAACTTAGATAATCTAAATGTAACAGTGAGACAAAAACATTAATGCCCTGGTCACCATCATTGTTGGAAGAAAGAAATAAAAAGCATTTCACCATTATTGTTAGAGAAAGAAATAATAAGTATTTCACCAATATTCTTAAAGAATGAAATAAAGCTTATCAGCCTACCACCATATTCCTAATATGTATACATCATACAAGGCGTTTAACTAACTAACAATATTCAAAATCTTAATATATTTTCATACCACACTTCTAATAACAGAATGAATGAGCCCTAGCGGAATTGCTCTGCCTGCGATAGCTGCACAACTAATATAACTGATCCATTAACTGACTCACAAAGCAAAATAAGACATTTGATTTTATGTGTCAGCCAAAAAAATTACGAAAAAGGTGTAGAAACAGATAAACATCAAGCAAGAAATTGAAAAGCAAACACGCAAGGTAGACAACAAATCAAACATTCAACCACAATAAATTAAATGTAGACAAGAAAACCAAGAGACTGTTTTTGAAAACCAAGAAATTGAAAAGCAAAGAATTTATTAAGGGTGTGGCTTTCTCTGCATCTCCAACAGCAAAAAACTAGAGACTAAAGAGAGAGAGAGAGAGAGAAATAACTCATTAGCAATTAGCATCTTCATTCTTCAATGATAGATTCACAAAAACATTCCCAAATTGCAAGGACCCATCTATGTAAGCTTCGACAAGTTGAAGGACTGTTGTATGACTTGCATCAAATCTAGCAAAATCTATGAAAGTGTATAGTCTTTGAAAGCTTCATATATGATATATCCCTCCTGGTACAAAATTAGACCGTGTATATATATATATATATCTAGCTAGCTTCTTCAACAATACAAATAAAAAAATGTGTCAATTTTTAACCTCAATGTAAGCTAACTCCAGCATTCCAATCAGCTTACTTGTTGTTGGTGGCCTCCGTATATGGGGTAAGACTGATAAGCAGCAGCATATATTCTTGGGTCATGAGGTGGTGGCAGAACATATCCATAACCATCATAAACAAGACCTCCATAATACGCCCCGTTCCAGTGGTTGCCAAAGTCCCCTTTAAACTGCTAGGAAACATCGCAAACAAGGGATTTAATGCTGGAACTCTTGGAACTGTGAGAAAATGCTCATATGAACCTTAAAATGAGACAACACATTCTTCCAAAGCAGTTTTTAATTTTTGGTATTCAAGGAATGTTTTGTTAAGTATTTAAAATCACATGTGAGTTAGGCTATATTTCTAAACTTATTAGGTCATAATTCATTAGAAAAATCGACCCATTAAAATACCCATGTCAGATGTATATAAGAAAAACTTCAGTGGTTTAAAAATGCTCCCTTAAACAAGTCAAACATAGGTGCTGCTTGCAGCCAAGGACAGATTGAACTATCAAACTCTATAGATGTGCAATAATGTGGCATTCCAATGTGGATTAATTACTGAATGAAACAGGCTCCTTTAGATTAACAGGGGTGACAAAATGACCCTGAGTATGGTTGAAGGCATGCTCAAGAGAGATAGACAGAGTGAAAGGAGCATACTTGCTTATTTGCTGGATTGCGGCCCCAAGAAAGACGAACTGTTTGCTTGCCAATCACTGTCCCATTTAGCTTCTGCAATGCCTCTTCAGCGTTGTTCCTGCAGAAATGTTCAGAATGGCATTGAATTGTAATCACGCCATCAAAGATATTTAGGAACATGTTATCCGTGAATCTTCATATAACAGAAGGGTACCTGTTTGCAAATTGTACAAATCCACATCCCTTTCCTACAGGTATCTTCACAGAGACTATCTCACCATACTGGGAGAATGGCTGCCTAAGATCATCATCTGTTACATTAGGGTCAAGTCCTCCAACAAATATCTACAATGAATAACAGGTTAGACATAGAAGATTAGTGACAATTGGCTCAAATCCAAATCTAGTAAAACAGCCGAAGAGCTCACAGTTGTGTTTGTTGAGTCTGCATCGGATTGGTTGGATGTTCCATTTGATGCATGGCCTCCTATATCAAAGAACACATTCAATACCTCATTGGTAGAGAGACATAAATTTTTGAAAAGGAATACCATTAAAAAAAATAGATAGATGAGTTCAAAGACATGATTCATTACTGATGACGTCAGTAAAATGATTTTTAATCAGATAAATTTCATTTTGGAAGCTCGAATACTTCTCGCATTATTAGAAGCACTTTACTAATCAGACAGACTTTCATCTACTCATACTTATACTCAATGAAACTCAGAATGATGAAATAGTATTTAATTCCGTCAATTCAAGTAATTCATTCATCTATAAAAAACTGGCAATATCTCTCTGTAAATTCTAACATGGGCTAAGGGATAAGCCATAAGACAGATACTTACATGAGTGAGGAAAATGCAAGTCTTAAAGTACATCAGACACAACATGAACCAGAAACAAAAGGAAACGAGGGTGAAACGTGTATCTTGAAGCATATTCTTTGGGTGGAACATTTAGTACCATCATTTTCCTGCCAATAACTAAAAATTCAGATTTCAGTAGCAAGGAGAGTGATTTGATACCTTGTTGGTAGCCAGATGATTTCCTAGGGGTTGCAGCACCAATACGCATTGGTCTGCTAGAACAATACACACCATTCATTTCAGTCATAGCCTGAGACCTCTCATTATCAACTCCAAACCTGACGAAGCCATAACCCTTTGAACGACCAGTATTGGCATCAAAAACAACTTTTGCAGCTTTAACAGAAGGATATTTGCTAGCAAAAGTTTCATGCAACATGCTATCTGTAACATCTGCAGCTAAATCTCCTACAAAAATAGAAAGGTCAGGAACATTTTCCGAACGCTTGTCTCCGGTGCTAAATGTTGCCCAGTTCAGGCGAAAAGGTTGATCCGTATTGGGCATCAAAATGGAACCATAATTCTGTAAAACATTTTCTGCCGTGGCATGGGAGTAGAATTCCACAAATCCATAACCCTCTGATAGGCCAGTCTGCTTGTTGCGAATTACCTTAATGGAGGAAATCTACAAATACACATGATAGTAATAATCAGTTGTTGGTCAATGTTCATTGGTAAGGACTTATCTAAAGTGATTTAAATATCACAGGAACCATTTCCTGTCATAAAAAACCAAGTTTTAAAGTCATGTTATTTTCCCAGCAAGATCGATGGCAAAGAAATAGCATGGATGTGACTCTAAAAAGGCAAATTAGCGACCTGCAAGACTTATACCTGTCCCTTCATCACTCAGGGCCAAGTCAATAGGGCATTCCCTTCTACTTTAGTCACTAAAGCTAAAAGATTCATTCTTTAAACGATGCAGAAAGAAAAAACTCATCTGGACTAAATATTCGTACATGTACACTCAAACACAGCACCGAGTGCTTGCATCTATAGTCTTTTAATTAACATGAGGAAAATACTGCCATGCAAAATTATTGTTCACATTTATAGTCAATTAGACAGATAAGGAAAGATTAAAGTTGGCGTTTAGAGTTTCATTAATATTAACTCTTCAATCTTTGTTTCGTTGCGTATATATCTTATTAAGCATATCCTCTGACCTCTTTAATCTTTCGTTTCCTACCATATAAGAATGGATTTCCAATTTTAATTCAGCACATCCGATGACCTCTTAATATTTATTTACGACCCAACCCCTCTGGTGGCCTATTTTACTAGAGAATAGAGAACTCACAGGTCCCCTAAACATCAAGTTTGGACCTTTTAATTAATACTACAACAAAAACATCGTAATAACTCCTAGAACAGTTTTTCTACTTCTCTCGTTAACATTAAATGTCGTATTTGAAACTTTAATTACGAAATTACTGTCACTCTGCTTCCAATATCATTGAGATTCAGAATCATAACCTAGAACAAACATGACAACGAACTGTACATTATGAAATAGAAACACCAAACCAACCGTTAAAATCGTGTATTTCCGAATCAGGATGTTCCTGAGCTTCCACTACAGAAACTGTATCCAACTTTTCATAAACAAAGAATATATTAACACGATAAGTGAATCAAGAGAAGAACACCAATATAAAGAATAATGAAAATAAGACCTCTCCCATGGATGCGAAGCAGCGATGCAGATAATTCTCGTCCATCCAATGATGTAAATCGCCGACCCAGATCGTTTTGTTATCGCCGGTGGATCCCTGATGCTGATGCTGTTGAGGGTGAGTTACATGCGGTAACTGCTGGTACTGGTGGTAAGGCATGTAGGGCTGAGGTGGCGGCGGCCCATAATGCTGGGGTGGCAGCATGTGATGCTGCATTACCATAGCCGCCACAGGGTATTGTATCGGCATCCACTGCTGCGGCAGCGCCAGTGGCTGTATTGGTGGTGGCGTCTGCGTTGTCGTTTGCTGTTGCCGTTGATTCTGCTCCGGTTGTTGTTGTTGTTGGGAATCAGAACCGTTTGATGGCATCTCAATTACCAGTTTAGTGCTTCCCTATTTTTAATGTACGATACTATCGTAGATTCAAATATCAAAGACCAAGAATGAATAAGAGCGAACTTGATTTACAGAGAGAAATCTTGAATCTGGATTTAAAATTAGAGCGAGAGTGAACGAAGAGAGATCGCGGCGAGGGTCTGAGACTAGGAGGATGGTTTATGTTAGGATGACGGATTCATGGGTTGCCTTCGTAAACGCGGTTGTTGCTTAGACCGTTGGATTACGCGCAAGATTCGATCTTAACCGTTGAATCTTTTAACGAGAGATATACATTTTTGTATTTTTTTGGCCATCAAGGGATATGCAATTATGCATAACCCTCTTGCCCTCTTATGCTTCGCTACTGTTCTCTCCCGTATCCGCCGCCAGCTTGCGTTGGCTTCATGGAATGAGCGGAGAGCTCTTCAAGCTGGACCGTTCAGATAAAATCTATATGATTCAGATTTAATATTTTTTAAATTTTGTTTAAAAAAGAAAAAAAATTATCTTTTAAAAAAATGTTAGTTAGAAAATTATGTTTTAATCCTGACTAACAAAATATACGATAAAACAGTCCTGTGAAATTAATTTTCTTAATAAAATAATATATATATCTCCCCCATCAACTGATGTCTGACGCGCATTATACTTTCTCTCTCTATCTCAAGTTATAATTGTAAGTGGCCTTACATAAAGTTATTAATTGAAAGTGTATCACATTCTCTCTTTTTGTTATTTTTTTTGTAAATGCCATTAGAAATACTCTCTTCAGTCCAGAATATAAAAAAATACATGGAGTTGTCAATGGTTTCCCTTTACATTGAGTTGTCAATGACTTTACATGAAGTTGTCAATAGCTTTACATTCATTTGTCAATGGCTTCCCTTTACATTGAGTTGTCAATGGAAACACTAGTACTCCCCATGGTCCAAAAGGCACTTCTAGAAGAATGGCTTGATCCACAATATAGGACATTTATATGATAATTAATGCTCGTTTTATTATTTTATCTTTCTAATTAATGCTCATTTCCAATTTGCCCATTCATTTAAATTTCAAACACATTCTCCAGTAAGAGGTAAAAGTGGAAAAAAGTTGCAATTTATGACATATTAAATGAGTTAACCACCATTTATTATTTTCCGTGAATTTGTTGAAGTTCCTTATATTCTGAACCAAAGGGAGTATTTCTAATGGCATTTACAAAAAAAAAACAGAGAGAGAAAGAATGAGATGCACTTTCTATTGACAACTTTATATAAAGTCATTGACAACTTTATGTAAGGCCACTGACAACTATAACTTGAGAGAGAGAGACTGACGCGCGTCAAACGTCAGCTAATGGGGGAGAGAGATTTATTATTTTATTAAGAAAATTAATAATAAAAAAGTTTACGCAATTTTACGGGACCGTTTTATCGTATATTCGGTTAGTCGGGACCAAAATGAAATTTTCCCTTCTCTTTATTTTAGTTTTTTTACTCATTAAATTTTTTTTTGAAAAAACAAAAAATTAAAAAAATTTAGATAGTCTAAATTCCATCTGAACAGTCCATATGGAAAGTGTCCTGGGCGACGAGTAGGGAAACAGTTTCCGGCTTCATCCCCTGACTCCCTGGTGGATATTATTTTCTTCTTTTTTCTTTTAAAAAAAAACAATTGTCTTCAGAGTCACATGTCATCTTATGATTTAATATTTTTATTTTTCTGAAGTCATAATTAAATTGTCAATGGGCGTTTTAGTCGCAAAATTTGGAACGAGGCGTATTACTTATCAGTTATGTATGATATAGAAGTATAGTCTTTTAACAAGTCTTATTGTTTTTTTTGGGTAACACGACTTATTGTTATTTAAATTTGAATACACACGGATATGTAGATTTGGGCGTATGGATGTTATTTAGATTATGATATGATTATGATTGCAATCACAATAAAACTATAACAGATAAATAGTGGCGTGAAATTGACGAAATGTGAAATTTCCTTTGATTCATATATCTTTCAGCTTGAAAATGTACGTACTGTGCGAATCTATGGCAATGGCCAGTCCAACCAGATTGTTTTTTCCCGTTTTTTTGTGTGGTTAAATTTGAAATATTCTTCGGACAGTATTTAGGTTATCGTATGCTTGTCTTTTTCAAAGGTCTGTATTTTAGTATAACTTCTCATTCTAAACCTAATCTATGCACGTCACAGCATAATGCCATAATCTGGCAAAACCTTTGTAATTAAGAAGGAAGTATTATGTTGAACCTGATTGCTTGCTGCCCTAAGTCATGATTATTTGCTCTTCAGTCTAGATTTTCCATCTGCCTCATGTTCAGTACATTCATATATGATGTTTATTCTTGGCTCGACGTTGGCCTGTTCAGTGTTTCTATTAGCGCTGTTCACCATTTGGCTAGATCTGAGTCAATTCAAAGTGTATGGATCTATTGTTCACCTTTGTTGTGGCGTTGGGAATCTATCAGTTATTATTATGCTAACTATGATTTCTATGCAATGGTGATAAATGGTGGTCTCCTTAAGCTGTGATTGATCTTAAAGAAATTGGTTAAGAACCAACTTTGTGTATGTGTTCCCACAAATAGATTTGGTAGCCGGGCAGATTACCAAAGCTTCACTGGAAGTGTCTAACCCTCTGAAGTGGGCTACCTTCGTTGCTGATGTTGATGATTCAGTTCCCTCATCTAGTATTATGTTCTTATTGGGTCATTAAGCTTAGGTTGTCTTGTTTGTCTGTTAATGTTATGTTGTGTAGTTTATATTTGCTTGATTAGTTGCTTATCTTTCTTGTATGGAGATTATGTATTTTATTTGCTCGCAATATAACTGGTACTCTTGTTGGAAAAAAAGAAGGAAGTATTATGTTGGCAACAGGGAAAAAACGGAAGTATTATATTTTGGCAAATAAATGAGTTTATTCTGTTTTGGGAAAGAGATAAATAAACACCCCATAAGTATAAAAACTTTAAAAGATTATTTAAATTTGGTAAATGATAAATAAGGAGCAGAGGTCAGTTTCCGTCATTCTTTGTTGAGTTTTAGTTATTTTATTTTAGTCATTATCTACTTAGTTTTAATATTTTTTTTGCTAAGTTTTGGTCAAAGCCTCTAATTTTTCATTTACCAAATTTGAGTAATCTTCCAGAGTTTTTAATGTTTATAGGGTATTTATTTATATTTTTCCCTTTTGTCTTTAAGTTGTCCAAATAAAACCCAATGTAGTTAATTTACAATTAGCATACATATTTAATTGATATATAACTTGATATATTAATTTTAGAAGAAATTTTAATTTTGGGAAGAACTCCACTTAAATTTTCTTCAATGAAAACAAGCAATATTAATCACCCATTCACCTCATTTTTAGTTATGTAACATATAGTTTGTCTTTATAATTTAATTTAATGAAACTATTTTCTTTTAATGCGGTTAATAAAAATCTTTAATTGATATGTAGCTTGATATTTTACCTAAAGTCAATATTTTTTTTATGAAAGTAGTTTAATTTCCCTCTCAGAGAAAAAATTCCAATAGCAAATATTTTTCTCAATAATCAACTAAATATCATTTAATTAATATTGGGGGGTAATGCTTTCCATTTTTCCTTAAATTATTCTTGATGATCCATCTACAACAAAATATCTTTAATTTAAGTGAATCATATTTTATTTTATTATATTTCTATCCAAAAAAATATTTTATTATATATTGATTTTGATATATATGTTTATTGAAAAAATAAGTTACAAAGCATTATAGTGAAACTTTTTAAGTAGAGTACAAAAAACTGGACAGGGTAATGAACCGGTTGAGGCATGGGTTGAGGGTTTAAAGGTTTAACTAGAGTTGGACTAGCTATATTAAAATAATGTAATTTAACTAACAATAACAAAATAACACTATATATAAACATGGGTTCAAGGTTTAAGTGTTCAACTGGGGTCAAGCCGATTGAACTCCTCCCCAGTTTCTATCTATTCCAGACTAGACTAGGGTCCAATCCCCGATCCAATCAATCGGACTGGCTAGTCCGATTTGATTTTTTAGAATCGAGACTTGGAGTCATCGAACCAACTGGGAAAGATCCTTATAACATGAAGAAGAAAACATTTCACAATAGAAGCATCAATGAATGATCAAGTGATCATATGAGGTAACAAGTGAGAGCAAAGACGAGGCTGGCAAAATTGAATTACAACAAAAAGTAGAAAGTGACTATAATTTTAGGGTAAAGAAGAACTCGGGTCATACTTGTAACATTCCAAAATTCCTATATAGAAATTTAGTAAATAATGATATCAATAAATATAGGATTTTGGGGAAAATTCCAGAAAAAGTATTGCGGAGGCAGTTGTGTTTCTTTAAGAATATGGATGACTAAACGAAATATAACAATTATGATATGTCAAAATTGAAAGTAAACATACTAAACTTTAATTTGATAGGTCAAACACACCAATTGGAATTATATATTAAGAGATGTGAATTTTTGAATTTAGACCAATGAAATTCACTAGTTTATGGAGCAGTATTTAAAAATAAATTTATTGAGACTTTTATAATTCCAACTGAGGAAATAAATTATTTTTCCTAAACCTATATTTAATAAGGGACATTTGAGCTTTGTAATCACTTCAATTGGAGGTTTGTACAATTAGTTATGAATTTTCAAAATTAGATGAAAATTCTCCCCAGAAATCTGAAATTTCACTAATTAAGGGCAAAATGGTCATTTGACCTCCCCATTCAATTTTTAAGTCATTTTCCACGTTTCTCAGCTCCATAGCACGACACTTTTAGCTAGAATATATATATATATAGAGAGAGAGAGTGCAGCAAGCCACCAAGGGTTCCTTACACTAAATTTGCGAGGTAAGTTATAGTAAAACACCGATTTCTTATAGTTTTCGGTACTTAGGACCACTCTTACCCCTTTTCCCTTTATTAATATGTTAGTTTGAGGATAGAATCATAAGGAGGAAGGGAGAGAAATTTTGTGCTAGAGAGAGAAAGTGGAGAAAATCAAAGGTAACTTCCACAACTTCAGTTCTTTCGGCTTAATACTACTATATGATTGATTGTGGGTTAGAATTGTTATTGTATTGGATTGATTTTTTATTTGGGGCAATGATGAGCCCTAACTATTATGCTGCCCAAATTCCTTTAAATTATGTGTAAATAGTGTTTAAATGGTGAAACCGATGATTAGAAATAGAAAGAAATGAGTTTAATCGGTTCATTTCAGAAAAATCACATTTTTAGATATTAAAGGGTATATTTTGGTCAAATAGTGGAAATGGGACTTAGAGATGGAATTTGACAATTTTAATAGTTCTATTGCATTTAGAAGGAAAAATTAATGAAATTTATGTTGGTCTTGAAGTCCAAAAAGCCCTAGAATGCAAAATGGCAAAAATAAGCTTTAAAAAGCTTAATTGGGATTGCCAAGGGTATTATGATAATTTGACATTGAATTTTCCTAATCTAAAGTAAAAAATGGATTCTATATGTGAAATTGTGTAGGATTGACCTTAGGTCTAAATGGAATGCAATTTAGTAATTTTCTAGTTTTGCACTTACTTATCAATGGAATGACATTAGAAGGGTTTATGGGTTAATAGTGACATAGTGTCCATGTATTTTGAAATTTTAGGATCACAAGTCAACAAACAGCATAAGAGTCAACCAAACGCAAAAACTGAAGATCTAAGGTAGTAGCACTTTCTTTCATGCTTTATGTGAACTTATGTATGCACTTAATTGCCCTTTATGCAATACATGTGACACAATGCCTGCGGGTGCTCTGAATTATAATGTTATGATGACACAATACCATGATAGACTGTAGCGTGAAACAAAAACTATGATGGATTGTGGTACCGAATAAGTAGGGGTTTCAACTGCAGATGACCTTGAATACATACGCTCATTTTCGTTTGTAAACCACGACAGACTGTGGTATAAACCAAGTAAGAGTTCCAGCGACAATTGACCCTGAATACATATGCATATTTCCGTTGAATATAATTTTTCGGATAAAACATAAGCATGTAATTGTTATTCATTGCTAACGTGGTGCATTGCATATTTATTTATCACATATTGCATGATAGAATGTTATTACTACTGAGATTCAACTGAATCTCACCGTGTATCATTTTTATACAAGTTAACCCCGTAGGAGCCAGTTGTTAAAAAAGGAAGCAGTTTCTCAAGACGAGTGAAATATGTCACTCTAAGGGTTGCCAAAAGTTAAATGTAGTTTCATTTTAGCAAATTTTTAGATTGAATTTGTAAATATTTCTAGACTCTACGTAGAGCGTGGACTGTAAACAAATACTTAATATCAATATATTATGCTATTTCTCACTCATATATGTAATACACTTCAATACTCTGATAAATGTAGAACGAGAAGAAGGGTTTGACAATCCTCATAGTATTTCATAATTTCTCTTACTCTTTGTTTTCTCCCTTTGCCTGTTATCAGAATCGAGACATGAATACCCTTTCTAAGATTAGAAGGTTAATTACTTCACAACTACACTATGGGACTAAGTCTTTCTTCCCAACCCTGTTAGTTCACAATTTTTTTGAACTCATGTAAGTGCGATTTTAGCGTTTTCTAACATAAAAACCAATAATCACGTCCCTAGTTTTATTGCATGCCGTCAACGGTTGGCCAAGAGATCTGGTTAGGCGAAGGTTGTTGTGTTCCTTCAAAAAGATACTGCAATTAATGTAGTCCGATCAAGTGAACATTGTTAGAGTATAGCTTACGTGTCAATTAGATAATTTTGTTGTAACAAAGGTAACACGTGTATCTACATAAGCATGTACTGCTAAGCTTTCATCTACTTTCATCACAAACAAAACATTTCCATCAAGATAACAAGATACTCATAGATATTAGGATGCATGTTTTACATAACAAGTTCATTGTAGACCGGATCAAGTTGTATATTGAGAGAGAGATAGGAATCATGTGATACATTTGCATGGAGCTTGCCATTGGCGCCAAAATTGGATATTTTCAAACATACCCCAAAAATAAATAAATAAAACACTGAACTTGAGGAGGGGTCAAAGTTGGTTAGAGGATTTCACTACTACAAATAAAGTGTTTTAACGTCTGTTTTAAAAAGCTTTTCTCATCTATTTTCAAAGAATCATCTATGCGGGAGACGTAAAAAGTATGCATCAGTTTATGAGGAATAGATGCCTAAATAGGCGTCTTTTCTTGAAAAAGAACAGACGCATAGTGTGCGTCTCTTTTTTTCAAAAAACAGACACATAGTGTGCTTTTGTTTGCGCAAGAAACAGACGCACACTATGCATATGTTTTTGAAAAAAAAAAACAGATGCACACAATTTTTTTTAAAAAAATTATTATTTTTTAAAAATTTCAGATTTACACATTCAACATCCACCACCAGAAAGTCACATTACACATCCAATCTAACATTTTACAACACCTATCCACTAGTATAATCTTGCAATTTTTCAAAATACAGAAACACATTAAACCATCGAATATTCCGTAGCATCTCATCAACTAGTAGTACCATTCAATATAATGTAATATGAGAAGAGGAAAAAAATTTAAAGTCACCTAATGCAATGTAAAATTAACACAATCGAAAGAAAAAAAATAAAGTGGCCAGACCAGTTATTTGGTGAACCTCTGCTCCTAGACAAATTTGTCGAGTAATACAAGCTACGGGTGTTTAAAAGAGAAGAGTCGAGTGGCGAGAAGATAGATAACCAAGGACACGCACTGTGAGAAGGAGCCCAACAAGAGAAGAGGGAGGGAGATGGCTAAGGTGAAAGAAGAGAGAAATAGTTCATCGTTTAGCTGAAATACGAGAGAAATAGTTTAGAAGATAGAGAGATATAGTTCAGGAGACGAGGAAATATGAGGAAAATATTTAAAGGCAGATAAAATAGCGCCTCAAAGTGTCGGCAGACACTATATGGCGTCTGTTCTTTGGAACAGACGCCTAAGTGTCCAAATATCCCCCATTAACATTTGTTCCTAAGTAAAATAAGTCTCAACATACAAGATCACAGTTAAATTCACAGTGGTAAAGTTAGCAAAATTCTAGAAAGGATGGCTTCTAAAATCATATATTGGAAAATATCTCCTAAAAAGCTTTTAGAGCCAGTCTTAAAACACACCTAAATGTGAGATTGGTGCGGGTAGCTTCAGCTTTTGCCCCTTTAGGCACAAAATGAAGCCAATCTCGTTGTGTATAACCTCTCATCACCATTAGTGATATATGCTTGAGTGTAAATATATGTTTATCCGCATGATTGTTCTTCTTTAATCGCTTCATCGTGGGTTCTCCCCTTCCATTTCCATCTACACATCCAAACCAGAATATTATTTTTCTTTTGGAAACAATTCTGGCTTTTGTGTTACACAGACAATGTACTTCATAATCCACAAATACTTTATTACCTCCCTTACAGGGTAAGAACTCTGTAAATATGATCCAGGAACCTTTCAAAACAGAAACGTAAAGCTGACCTTTCAAGGGTCTGTATGATTCTGTTGGGTTCAAGCAACGTGGTTGGAAAATCATAAGCTCAAAATAGTTTATTATTTTTTTTCATTTAAATGATAATTTATATTAGGATCAAACAAGCATTAGATCATCCAAATCATTCACAAGCCAGAAATAGAAAAGCACAGAATCAATGTGAAACTACAATGTTAAATTTAAATTCAGTCAGAGAGAAATAAGGGAGG
Source organism: Acacia concinna (assembly GCA_037177275.1). Lineage (NCBI taxonomy): Eukaryota > Viridiplantae > Streptophyta > Magnoliopsida > Fabales > Fabaceae > Acacia > Acacia concinna. The sequence continues at coordinate 13,004,794 of JBAGKO010000011.1, read as the reverse complement.
TAATAAGTATTGTTAGTGAGGTTTACCAAATTTATCAAAAAATATTAAAAGTGCTAAGAACAGAAACTTTTATGGGTCATATTGCTTCTAAGATCTCTCAGTGGCGGATAATCATCCCAAGAATAAGCATGTGGTTGATATCCACTGCAACTCAATTGCATCAATCCTGGAGTTGCAACATAACACGTGTCTCTAATTAAATGGCACACAAAAACAAGTTCTTAACATTAGCTGAATGTATGAAGAATGAAACTCTTTAAGGAGATCACGGCTGTTGCATGGAGTATATATAGTTCAAAGAAATGAGTTTAGCTATGACAATAATAGCTTCCTCAGACCTCTGTGCGAGGACATTTTGTATCAGTGTGGTCATATAAATGGTCATGATACCATTGATATTCCTTCTTGTTTGAATAAACAGAGTCATAGAGGAAGCATAATTGAATCATAAAATTAAGCAAGCAAAATTCAGCTAAAGATTTAATTGCACTCTAACTAAAATTTTAATGAAAAATGATCAATCTTGTGACGTGAACTCTGTATCATGCAGCGTCGTGGCAAAACCCGTAGCACATTGTTCACTACTGATAACTAGAAAGTATAAAAGTAACGCTAAGGAGAGTTCCAATTCCAACCAAAATTCCTTTTTTTGATAACTTTATTGTCTCTAACAAGTAATACTTATAGTAATAAACTAATAATAGTGATGGAATCATCCTTGTCCTCAAGGATACTGTTAAGCGAATTCTAGGAAACAACGGTTGTTGTCGGACCAATATTCCCACATTGCCTCATCAGACCAACACACTACTAGAAAAAGACCTTTTTAACGTCTATTTTAAAACCCTTTCTACGTCTATTTTTAAGGAGTCGTCTATGTGGAAGACGTAAAAAGTTAGTGTCTTTTTCAAAAAAACAAACGCCCATAAAGGCGTTAGGTTTGGATAAAACGGATGCCCATATGCACGTCCATTATTTCAAATAATGGAAATATTTTTTTTACAAAACGCATCTTAACACGCTACGCGGAGTTAGCTACGGCGGTCCCGCTAGCCGGTTAG
>JBAGKO010000011.1:12976297-12989954 GCA_037177275.1 Acacia concinna | reverse complement strand
AAAATGCACCCATATTTTATAAAAGGGGGCAAAATAACTACTTCCATCAACTTCAGAAAACGTCTGTTTTGTGAGCCTTGAAAGTGTCCACATGTAAGCTAATATGAAGTTCACATTCTCTCTCATCTCCCCCAAAAAAAAAAAACCTAAGAGCTCAACTGAATCCGCCGCCCTTCTCAATCTTGCTACTCGGATTTCTCCCTTCTCAAATAACCACCATCAAACTCTCCAGGTTCTCTTCAATGTTATCCTCATAATACTTCACAAACTCGTCTGTTGAATATACAGTTCACTCATTCTTGCAAAAACAGACAATGAACCACCACTTTTTCTTGAGACAAAATTTTCCCCCACAGGTGAATTCACTAACTTGCTTGAATTTACTTCTAATTCTTCTCACAACCTCTAAAATCTCTTTCCTAGCTTGATCCCTCAAACTATCTTTTAGTTTAAAGAGAGTGACTTGCACCGCTGAGCTCAACGGCAATATGGTAAGGAGATCATGCTTTTGAGAGGATAACATGCTCCATTTCTACTTCTGGGTTGGCATCTTTGGAGGTATCAAAAGACTCAAAAAGCGTAGAAGATGAGATTTTTTTCTGGGTTCTATGCTGTTGGGGAACTCTGCAAACTGGAAAAAGTGAATCACCCTAAAGGAGAGAGGGGAGTGAGAGGGAGACATATCATTGAGATGAGATATAATGAGAGTTTTAGATCAGTTGACATGTAGACACTTCTACAGCCCACAAAATAAACATTTTCTGAAGTTGACGGAAATGGTTATTTTGCCCCCTTTTAGAAAGTTCGTGTACATTTTTGCACCTAAAAAACGTGTATAGTGCCAAGTGCATTTTTATCAAAAGTTCATTAGTAAATTGTCTCCTTTACCTTTAAAAAAAGTGCCTTAACCTTAAAAATCCATAACTCAAAACTATATACACCCAGTAGAGTTGATGTAGAACTCTTTGGAAAACTCTGTTTACTTCATGAATATAAATCTCATGAATTGTGTAAATTCATTATAAATATCTTGGTATGTATAAGTAATTATATGCCTAACTATGACTTTTACCGCATAATTTTAATATGGTCTATCATGGCCATCCAAAACCAAAGTACACTATGTTGAGTTAGGAATATGTAAAAGCCTGATGGTCGGATCCAAAGGAGCCTTGGCGGCCAAGTTTAGGAAAAATTGGTGTGAAACAAAAAAAGATCGAACTTGACTATTTTCTTTAGGTTGAACTAGATTGGGGATGTGGTCAAACCGATTGGTTTGATCCAGTATGGCCTAAGTCTTTTTGTTTGGCTATTTAAATGTAAAACCCCTGTATATAGAAGGCAAAAAAAAAGACCTATGTATAATGCAATTCATTTTATCTTCATTATAAGGCACCAACTACTAATTTTTACAAATTAATAAAATCAACCAAAATCATTTAAGTTGTCCTGACATCCAAGTGATTTTAAATATTACCCTTACTAACTATGTTAAACTCAAATATTATATTAATTATCATTCTTTCACACTACCCTTAATAAATATGGGCAAACATAGAAAAATAAATTTAATATACCTTAAAAACTTATAAACACCTTATAAAAATAAGTAAACATACTAATAAGTTAGTGTCTTATAACAATAGCCAGAAGGAGTATATGGTGGGCTTTAATTAGTTTACCAATACAATCATTCACGGATAAACCTTGTTTTACACTAGAAATTCATACATCCGGTAAACGTGCATTTTTCACAAAAGTCAAATTCAATATATTTCATTCAATTATTATATAGATTTTTGAATATCCATGGATCACTTCAACATAAAAATACAAAAAAAAGTATTGAATTGATTTAGTTTAAATGCTTTAAAATGAGTTTATATTATTATAGGGTTTTTTTGTGTTATTTGTTATTATTAGGGTGTTTTTTTGGCCGAATGTGATTATCAGGTTGAAATCTTATCTTCATCTAAAAATAATTATATGAAGGTCTCGGAGTATCTAGACTAGTGCAAGTAGTCTGTTGGACCACGCCCAATGACAATGGGTTAGCACTAGACTACACCAAACCGCAAAAGAATTGGTACAATTCCAAGTCTTCACTAACCAAACTGAGTTGATGTCATTGTAAGGTGTTCAAATCTAGGAACAAGAAGATTCTCCAATCCCAATCTTAATTTTTGATCAGGATGTAAATTTCCATCACGGTCTTAGTATGACCCCAATACAAAATGAAATTCCTGAATTTTTTTAAAAAAATAAATTTAAAAAATATTTATACTAATTAAATTCTTCATATTATATTATTTAAAGTGATCATTTAATAACTAATAAGTCTATAATAATTAAATAAATTGAATATTGAGTTTAGGAATAACATTTATTATTATTATTAGCATCATCATCACCATCATTATTTTCTTTTTATAGTATATAGTTGGAATTAATATCACCATATATACAATTTTACTCAAACTAAAGATAAAATATATATCCTTTAAAACGATAACTTAATTTAGAGAGATAAAATTACAAAAATTAAAAGTATAGATTTATTTATGAAGTAAATTCTTTTTTTTTAAAAAAAAAAACTGAATCAGGATTAGGACCAGTTTATGAAGTAAAATATGATCCCGGTTCTGATAAAATTCATAAGATTAAAATGTTGAAACCAGGCCGGGATCATTTGATTACCGGAAGCTGAGGCCGGTTGTCTGCTTCGTCCATACACATCCTTACCTTCAGCCGCGTTAAATAGAAAACGACCGCTCGCCTGCCTTGTTTGAAAGAAATATGTAATTCCATTCATGCCCTCTGGTCCGTGCTTCGTTAGATAGAGTCTTAGATAGCTTCCCATTCTCACCAAACCTGTCCATCAAATGGATAAGATTTCTTAGATATTTTCTTGCAAATATCTGCACCCAAAACTTTGTACAGCATTAAAGTCCAGGGGTGAAAATTATCAATCTATCAACCAGTTATCTTCCATGTTTTGATTGACCCCTTTTAAATTTCTTCTTTGACCCCAAAAATAAAATAAAATAAATCACCCTTTCGCCAGCACCATATGAGTTCAAACAAAAAAGAACTAATTAATATGGGTTGGCTAATTGCTCATCGGCGAGTTTTCCTGTCTAGCTCATTTTATTTTCCTTTTTTTTTTTATGTATATTGTGTTTTGAATCTTTTTTAAAACAATGTATTGAATTTTGTTCCTACAAACCTAAAAAAAATATATTAAAACACATTACAAAACAGAAAGTGATAATAAAACATCAAATTTAGAGTTTTAAGCATTACAAGATATAAATTAAGCATGCATGACAAATCCACACATGATAGAGTATAAACTAAACATAAATTTAAAATCCATCAGTTAATATTTAATGTAATCAACAATTACAACATCAACTGTGTTCAAATTTTGAAGCATGATGTGACTATAGGATTTTTTTGAACTCGGAGTACCTTTAAATTTATCATAAATAAAAAAAGTGTGAAAGATGATATTATCTTAATCTTAAAATGAGAGATTATAATTTAGCCTTTTACATTTTTTTTTAAAAAAAATAACAAAATTGAGTATGGGTCAGAAAAAAAGGTATCAAAACGGTCCCTTATTTTAAAATCTAACCGGGCAAATTGTTCAGGTTGGTACAGGCTTAAAACATGTATTACTGGCTTTAAACATAAGGGGGTAATTTAAAGATATTTTAACAATTAGAAGATAATAATGATACGTCTATAGATTTCATGAATATTCTTATTAATCTTGTTTCGCCCAGAATGAATATTCTCATAATCTGATAATTATTTGGGAGATAATATATTTTTCGCATTTTTTATTGATACAGCATATATCAATTATTGTTTTCCTTATTTACGAAACGTGTGGGCACCAAAAATATCTGTCAAAAAGCTATTATAAATAAGACTCCTCGTTAACAGAGAGAAGAGAGAGAAAGGGAGGGCAGAGAGAGAGAGAGAGAGAGAGTGAGAATGGAGTGTTGCGGAAGGCCAAACAGGAGCGATGTCCACGTGTCTATGGAGGAAGAGGCTCAGATGGAGGCCAAGACAAGGCAGTATTTCGACGGTGTAGCTCCCAAGCGCCACACGAAGCCTCAGCGCAGTGACTATTCTGAGAAATACGTCGATTCGCTCGCTGGAAACGCCGACGGTGATGAGGCCATTCCTGAGATGCTTCGGTTTCAACATCTCGAGAATCTTCCCCATTCTCAGGTATATGTTTCTTCAGACCTATCTCCTTTCTCGATTAGTGTTATTTTCTCAAGGGACTGGGAAAAAACAAAAAATAAATAAAGTAAAAAGCTCTGCGTTTGCCGGGAGTCGAACCCGGGTCTATTGCTTGGAAGGCAATTATCCTAACCGTTGGACTACAAACGCTTGATGCTCTGTGCGGATGTTAATTAATTATTGGTTTGGTGTTGGATGAAGTATTATTACCCTCAAATGCACATAGATCTAAGTGGAATCTCAATTTAAGTTTGTTCGGTGCTTTTATTGTAAATATTTGAAGTTCGCATAAGATCTACTTTCTTTCTTTTTCCTTTTCAATAATATATATTCCCTGACACTCTTAGATATTAATTAAATTAGATAATTATTATAATATCACTTAATTTTTTAAAATTATCCTCCGTCCTAATAATTAAAATAGATAAGTGAGTATTAACATGCATAGTATAAAAAAAACTGATTAAATAGGTAAGATAAGATAGATAATGATTTTATATTTAGGATTAAATCAAATTTTCAATTAAATCTTGTATAATTAGTATGGATGGAGCTATTGAGATATAGATCTGTACATGGAGTCTTGGACCAAGGAATCTTATGACCTGTGTTACACCTATTTTTTAAGATAAAAGACTAGACTTGGATATTTATCTTCAAAAGTTCACCCGTTCACGTGCATTTGGTTACCTAATAGTATCACGAATGCAGAATTCGGCTTTGGATGGGAACCAAGTGACAGAGGAATTCGTGGAAACAGAGTATTACAAGGATCTTAACAGCGTTGACAAGCAACATCACACGGTAAATTCAGTTTCTATCTCCTTAAGATACTCACACTGCAACAACAACAACAACAACACATAATGTCACAAGTCATGGAACCAGTTTCCACCTTATGATGATCGCTTGGGACTTGAACTAACTTTAATCCCTGTTTATATATGGCTGTATTGTTCACAGACCGGAACAGGGTTTATCAAAATGGACAACGCTGGAAATTCCTTCCATCTTGATCCAGATAATGACACTACACACCATCCCTCTGGCAACTGCAATCCTGCAACTAATGACTGGATTCCTGCTGCTTCAAACGAGGTAATGCCCAATGTTTTAGTATATCTCATGCATACATACAACTTGGTCTATCTGACAATTTCTATGATATACCTTTTTTGGAATCTAGTTCTGACTTGGATTGAATTTGGCTGAATCTGTCTCAGGTTGGACTTCATTCACACAAGCCTAATAGGAGTGACATCTGAAAGTTCCAAAAGAAGATGTGAAGATTGAGATTTCAGCTTCATGATATGTTGTGGGAAGTAATTTATATTGGGCTAATAATCAAACTCAGTTTAATTATGGGGTTGCTCCCGTGTTTATTGAGTCTTCTGGACATCGTTCTTCGTCCTTAGCATTAGGTTCTGTGAATTTCATTCATGTACTCTGTAGAACGTACATTTCACGCTTTGCTTATCAGTCGATTTAAATTTCCTTTTTATATCCATAAAAACTTATTTAGTATTTAAAAGTGTGATTGTTCAAATGATAAGTTTTAACCTGTCTCATGCTTTCTCTTTACTGGAGAAGCAACGATGTGGATAAATTTAGAAAACTACATTTTATATTTATGATCAAAATTAATTCTTTAAATATGTTTTATTAAAAACCCGATGTGTACAATCTTGTGAAAAATTAGTTAGATTTTGCGTAAATGATTTGAATTTCAAAGTTTATTAGATTAATGTTAATAAAAGTAACTTTTATCATGAATTCATGATTGAAAATACTAATTGAGGTTGGGGAAAAGTTATATATTGAAAAATTAGTTTTAAAAGACTTGTTTCAGAAGCTAAATTCATTCCAAATGTATATATTATGGCACAAACTGACTTATTGGCTTAAAAATCATTTTTTTAAAATAAAATCAAATGTGATCCCAAATATGCTGGCAATCGCTTCCCTACAAATGTTAAAATGCATTTATTTATCTATACTTATCTGCAGTTTTCTTTTTCCATATAATAACTAAACCCCATATTTTAGATGCTTTAGATGGGAAAATGGGAATAAGGTTTCAAAGAAAAAAACTAATAGTAAAATAATTTATAGTAACAACTGAATAGTGTCAATTAACAAAGTGAGCAATGGTATTAACAATTTACTTACGGGTCATTCTGATATTAAATTCCTTCTTTAGGCTTTATTATATTTTTCCTTTAAATAATGGGTTGCCTGACTTGTTATGGCTTTTTATACTCTATTAATTGATAGTATATAAAACCATGTTAACATGTTATTCACAACTTATAGTGTGTGTTGGCCTCCCAAACGTACAGAGGCCACGATTAGAGAAGTAGAAGTAAAAAAAAAAGAAAGAATTTCTATGTTTGGCCTGACGATGCATGCTATCGTTGATAGTGGTGATTTGGTTCAAATCGGAGAAGCATTGAATTCATATTTTTGCCTCTTATTACTGTTTACCATGGCACTGTTCATTTTTTCCCCTGATATAATTATTTTTTCAAATCCTAATTATAAGATCCGGTTAATTTTTAAATAATCATAAAAAAACTAATTACCTTATTTTAACGTATTAAAATTTATCATTTTTTCAAACTATTTTTTTAACTTATGAACAAATATATAATATGGTAAAACACAACATATGATATAATTAACTAACCTATTTTGCTTCATTGGCTTCTCTAAAAAAATTTAATTGGGTCTTATAATTAGGACCATAGGTAGTATAAATATCATACTATATTTACATGTAATAAGACTCCATTCATTTCTAATTATAAGACTTAGTTGATTTTTTTTTGGAGAGATTAAGGAAGCTAAAAGAGTTAACTAGATCTTATAATTAGGATTGAAGGTAGTATAAATATCACAATATATTTAGATATATGTAATTCATGCATTTTTCAGTCTTTTCCTATCAAAAGTTACTTTGGCAAAATTTCAACCAAACAAGCTTTACTTTTGCATAAGTAACTTATAAGTAACTTCTATAATCTTTATTCTAAACATAAATTAAATTATCCAATCTTACTTTAACTAAATCTTACTTTTTAAAAAATACCAATTCTAATCTTTAATCCAAACACACCCATTGTCTTATAACAAATTACAACCAAAATCACCTAAAAAAGTGGCACACTCATTGTCTCCCAGCAAAATAATCCAACATCATAAATTACATCCTAGAGAACAACTACTTTTAAACAAACGTGCCATGCATTACAAAACAATTACCCTGTGATTGCCAGAAAAGTGGCAAAGCCATTGTCTACCAACAAACTCTAACCAAAATCAATCAAACAAGTGGCAAATTCATTGTCCTCCAACAAAATATATCCAACATCCTAAATTACAACTACTTCCATATTACAAATAGTGGAATCTTATGCAAATTATTATATGAAAAGATTAAATTTCTGTTGTCCTGTCTTGGAATCTTATGCATTATATCCTCAGTCTCGTTCATCTTCCTGCATAAGTCAAACATATATAAAAATATAAGATTAACATCAAAACGTCATCTAGATACCACTATGTAGATCGTAGAGGTAAAAAAGAGTCATAGTCGTTCAAACCGGATCCTTTATTATGTCCTATTTCTTTCTCATTAACTTATTTGTCTCTTTGTTAATATATACCATTCTAATTGGATCCTTTACTTTGTTTGAAGAGTATCCAGTGTTGAGGGAAAATGTTAAAGAATTACCCTATTAGATATCTTCCAAATTGTTTTCTTAGCAAAAACAAAAACCTTCCAAACTCACTACTACATAAATTCCTATATATAATAGTTGTTTTTTTGTTATATATGGCGGTTATTGAACCGTTATATATTGTTTCCCCGTATATTTATATATGGCGGTTCAACAACCGTCATTTATTGTCCCTATATATGGCGGTTTTTAAATAAAGACCGCCATGTGTACCTTACTTATAAATGACGGTTTTTTAAAACCACAATATATATGTATATATGACTGTTTTTCACAAACAACCGTCAAGTATTTCCATTGTTTCAAACACAGTAACTACTAGAGTTACTCTTTGACGATAATTCATACTCATCCAATAAAACAACTTCATCCAGATCCTCTCCTTCATCCATCCATGATGATATACTCTAATTTCTATATTAAGCATATGTAGTGATATTAATTACTTCACACCATATGCAAGAAGTTGTATGGTGATGAGAAGTAGTATATATACCAATGCGCACTGAAGATTGAGAAAATTACAGTAAACCATAATCATGGATGGTGTAGAAGAGGATGTGAAGGAATTTGTTTGATGGAGGATTATGAATTATCTCTAGAGAGAGGCTTTGACAGATGCTATGTCTAAAACGTACAAATATATATATATATATATATATATATGTATCTGTATGCATATGCACCACATACAAGATGATTAATTATATACATTAAAACTAGTTAAAGCCATGAGCCAGCATATATAATTCTATAAGCAAGCTAAGCATGAATATATATATAATTTAATTTAAAGTACATAACGTAATAAAGCAACAATATAATAATAGGATCACAAGAAATAAATTTAGGTTTATTAATTAATTTCTCTAGTTTCCCTATTGATCTTCCCCACTATCATTAAGCTTGTGGCATCAATAGAATAGGGGGACATTATATACATATATAGATATATACTTCTAAATGCCAAATAAAGTTAATAATGATTGACAGAGATCAATGGAGATACTAGAGAAGGGCATATACATGCGCGTGCGCGTACACATTATTTAATTTACCTAATTTTTGCTTGGGCAAGCATGCATCAATTTACTATATACAAGTAGAAGGAATAGAAGAATTTCTTATAAATCCTAAATATCTACAATATCCGTTCATTCTTTTTTCTCAAAAAGATGTATGGTAAATTAAAGAACAACAACAAGCTGTTAAAGTGATCATTATTATATTAATCAATAATTTTGCCAAATCTCATAGAAAACAAGCATTGAATGATGGTCAATAGTTAATCATGTTTGAAATTTAGACATTTTTGCCACATCAGCATGAGAGATGCCACCTCTCATCCATTTGATAGAAATTTTACCACCATTAGCTTTTATTTAACGGATTTAAACTCTAGGGACTAACAAATATAACGGAGTAAACTTAAAGGACTTAATAAAAAAGACAAAAAAATACAAATGACCAAATTCAAAACTTAAGGAGACTATAAGGACTCCAAGATTCATTTTCCCTTTAATATATATAATACTAAATAAAAATAAAGTCAATACATTAATAAATGAAGGGTAAAATTGTTCATTCACATCAAAATTTTAATGAGGTGCCTTATAAATAGGACAAAAAAAATTTTCTCTATGTCTTATATATAAAACTAGAGGAGTATACCACTTTTGGTCCTAAATATAAATTATTTGACTTTTTTTAAGAGATTAAGGAAGCTAATTGATGAATTATTCTAGAGTTATTTATATTTATTGTCTTTCCACCAAACTAATAAGACTTATATTTTAATATATAATTTAATCAAATAGTATATATGATATGATTAAGTAATTCATTTAGCTTCATTTATCTCTTTAAAAAAGTTAATTAGGTATTATATTTAAGACAATAGGTAGTACATACTCGACAATACATGTATAAAAAAAGTACATGCTCAACAATACTCACTACTAAATAATTGTCTATATATGACGGTTATTTAAACCACCATCATATATAAAGAGGTGGAATTTGAATCGACCATATACCTTTACATATATGACAGTTTTTTCAAAAACAAAAACTGTCATATATTAGAAGGCAATATGTGGCGGTTTTTAAACAACTGTCATATATGTATCTATTTTTTTAAAAAAAAATGGAACACTATATGGCGGTTGTTTATAAGAAACCATCATATATGTATTGTCTATATATGACTGTTTTTTTTTACAAACAATTGCCATATATATTATTTTTAAAAACCCTAGAGACCTCTTTTTTTGACATTTGAAACATTATAAGTTTACAGAGAACTTAGTTCTTCACCTTAGATGAACGTTTCCAAGCTCCTTCGCCATCAATTTTCTCTCCTCTGTCACCTTTGTTGTGGTTTTCTCCTTATTCCTCCGTCGTCATCCTCCCTTGCTCCTCATTGTGGGTCTTGGGTCGTGGCTGTTGCTTGTGTCATCCTCCTCTTCTATTGATGTTTGTTTCATGATTTCATGTTTTGGGGTTTATGGGTAGCTCTTAGCTCACATCTCCTTGCTAAAGGTGAGTTCATTCTATTTTTTTCACACTAGTGGATTTTGATATAGCTTTTGCTAAAGGTGAGTTCATTATGGAATCTAGTGATTTTCAAAAACTAATCTAGAAGTATGAAAGGAAAATTGCATTTGCAACTTTCTTTGATTTGCTAAAGGTTGAGTAACGAAAATTACCATTTCTCTTGTGAAATCAACCAGTTTGCTTGGGTATATTTTGATTGATGGTATCTTACTAAACTTGTTTGTTTGTTGGTGAAAATGTAGTAATTCATTCAAAGACAAAAAACAAGGGAGGGAACATGAAGAAGTAGTAGTAAATGCAATAAATTAAATGAGGTTATTAATAGTGCAGTTCACTTTACGTGTTCTCTTTTGAAAACATGAGAAATAAAAAAATTCAAGGAGTTTAGGGGGCAACTAAAATCTTCCAGTAGGTAAAATTTATTTTTCATGAAATTTTCATTGTTTGTACATATTGAAAAGTATCTCAATAATGAAATGGACTAACATATTTTACATCTTCATTGGTGGTTATTGGTCCATCCAAATTTGTACCTAACTTTTTATATATTGGAGACATGTAACAATGAGAAAGGTTTGTGCCTTTTTTTATTTTAAATTTTTTAGATGGGTTGGTGTCATTTTTAATATATATTAGATAATTGCTAGAATTTTTATAATTCTTTTTCCCTTTTCTCTTTGTTGACAATTACAAAAGCAACTTAAAAAGGCAATGGATTGGATATCAAGTAGAACTTTAATATTTATGACTTATTGGTATCACATATGATATATTGCAAATTTACCTTTTTAATTAGTTTGTGCGTCCTTTAGCTTATAAAACCCAATTTTCAATGTACTATTTTTGTTATTGCCAAATGCTATTTGAATATTCTATAGCACATAAAGTAACTGTCTATGTGAATATTTTCCCTCCTTTGTTCTTTCAGTGAGAATTTTCAGTATGTTTCCTACTCTTTCAATTTCTTGCATTGTTTATTCTAGTTTTAGAAGGCAATGCATCTCTTATCTATGTTCATAAATATGACATTCATGATTTTGTTGCAGTGGGCAAGCAAATGCAACTAGTCCTTAATGTTGGAGGGTCTAATAGGTGTTGCGTGTTCAAATAGCTGAGGCTGTTGCACAACTCAAAGGGTATGACCCCTAATTAATCCAATTAGTGTCTATATCTTTAGTATGTATTGTGTTTACATGTTTCAAGTTTTAATGGTTATGTAGTGCATGTGATGTGAAATTTTTAAATATATTTCTTTGTTTATATTTATTATCGGTATGCTTGCGCAATTATTAGCCTCCCTTTTTCTCATGCCTTGGTCATAACATGCATTGTCCTAATTCCATGTCTTCATATTAAGAAGGTCAAACACTAGAAGTGAAAAAATTCCATGTCTCCAGCAATTCTCATTGTTACATATTTAAATTATAGTTTCATATTGACATGCATTATTTATGTATATTGGATATACCTTTAATTGTTTTCTAATGTCTTGCACCGCTTAAGATTTGTTGTTTACTTGTTGAATATGTAATTTTATTTTTATTCTTTTGCATATGTAGGAGCTAATTGAAAGTGAACCTCCGCGGTGTTGAAAATATTTTCCAATTATATAGCGGTTGCTTTTAAAAAAGTGTTATATATTGTTTCTAATATATGTTAGTTGTTTTAAAAAAATGTCATGTATTGTTTCCAATAGATGACAATTGTTTTAAAAAATTGTTATATATTGCCAACAATATATGACACTTTTTAAAACAACAGCCATATATTCAAACACATATATACGGTTGTCCAACCATCATATATACATATAGGCATTAACATATATTACGGTTGAAAACCGTCATATGTAGACAATTTTGTAGTAGTGACTAATATTGCAATTTCAAATGACAAATTTACTTACTCATATGGGGCCATGCATTATTTAATAGTCCATGAGCTACCCAAAAACAAAAAAAGAGAGGAAAATATCAATTAAATCCCAATTAAGATAAATAATATCAAATAATTCCAATGACTTGTCAATGATAGCTCATTCACTTGTTAATGATTGCTCATTTACTTGTCATTGATAAGCTAAAAGACTTTTATAATATATATTTTTTTAATTGGGACCTTAGTGTCATTTTTCCAAAAAACAAAAAAAAAAGCTTAAGTTTATGAAGCCTTATGATCTTATCCCCTAATTTTTAGTCTTTTCATACATCTGCCAAGGATTTCCCAGCACAAACGCATTACTAATAATTTTAGAAACAATAATAGTATAAAATAATGTAAGACCATTGATCTGACACAATTCTTATATGGTTTTATGGGGCATTTTACATATTAATAGCACACATTTACTATCAAATTGCATTTGATATTTGTATTATGAGGGTTAAAAGTCTCAATATTGCATTTTGATGAATTATGGGCAAAAATTGGTTATTTTCATATGATTCGTTTAATTCCCTGCTTGCCTTGGCAAGGGTACTTTGTTCTATGTTTTCAGGCAAGTGAAGGAGGAACCGGAGCCTAAAGTTAGAACCTAAGATGGAGACACTAGAGTTGGAAGTCCCAAAAACCCTAGAGTGCTGATCTGCCAACCAAGGTCGCGACCCAAACCTTTATATGTCACGACCTGAAGACTTAATTGAAGCTGTGCATTTTGGATTAACCTGAAGAGAAAGTCGTGACCGGGAGATATGTATGTCGCGACCTGAGCTTATGATGTGAAGAAATATTGGACTTGATTAGATTTCATTAGGGTTTGAAATTATTATAAATTTGGGATGTTAACCCACGATTAGGCACGAAAATTATCTCTGAGGTCTCAGAATAATCAGCCTGAAACCCTAGATTTAATTATTCTCTCAATTACCAAACCCTAGATTGAAACCCTAGCCTCTATCTACCCTAATTCCACCCATCCTAACCCTAATCCTCATCAATTCACTTCTGCATCTTATGGATCTGAAAGCTGAATGTGGTAGCCGGATGCTTGAAGCCATGAGAGGCTAAGCCTTTAGCCTCTCGATGATAGATTAGACGGTTGGAGCTTACGTATTAACCAGGGAAGTTCAATTTCTAATTTAGATCTTTCGAATTCTTTTCATCTT
>JBAGKO010000011.1:12952127-12969258 GCA_037177275.1 Acacia concinna | reverse complement strand
GACCTCATTGAAAGACAAAGAAACACGAAATAGAGGGGTAAATGAAAACGTGAAACAGAGCATGGAACCGCTGAGGATGAGAAACACAAAATAGGTTTGAAGCAAATCAACAAAAAGCCAAACAGACAATACCTTTCTTCTAAGTCATCATCAATGAGCAGGAACGAAGAAGAGAGTTGCCGAAAATGCTGAGGACAAAACGCCAGAAACAAAAATGGGTATGTGTGCGTGAAGCGTGTCATTGTGAGCTGTGACTAAAAAATTGAAAAGTGAAAACCGAGGGACCAAGGGAGTAACTGGGAAGGAAAAGGGAAAAGTGGGTCAGAAAAGCTTTTTTTTTTTTAAAGTCAATGCCAAACGACGTCGTTTGGGGTGGAAAGCTGTTTTAAAAAAATAAATTGGACACAGCCTGGGGTAACCCGTGAACCGTCTGGGTTACCTCAGTTTTTACCGGGTTAGACCGGGTCATCCCGGTTCAACTGGTCCGGTCTAACCCTCACAAACACAGTAAACCGTATAGGACCATCCACTAGTTCAGCGGTTTCCGGTTCAGACCGGCCGGTCCAGTCCGGTTTTGCATTGCATGCATAAGCCTTAAAAATGAAAAAGGTCAAAATTAACGGTCAAATTTAACTTTAGTTTAACAAAAAGGCAAGATTGCTACATTTTTAAACTTGCAGAGCAACATTGAGATCAAAAAAACTTTCAGGGTAATATTACTCCTTTGTGAATACTTCCGAGGCAGATTTGTTACTTAACCCTTATATAGATACATAGAGAGAGAAATTCTTGTACAAACTTGATTTACCACGTCATTTGTAGTCTAACTAATTAAAATACAACTCATAAAATGATTTGATACATCCTAAATATTAGTTGGGATATTAATAAAATTAAAATACTTCACAAGATTCAATTTTGCATTAATGGTGAAATCCAGAACAATTGATTCATTTATTTGAAGAAAAATAAAAATATGGAATACGAACAACCAACCAAAATTAGTATTAATTGGTTGTTGTATTTTTTACAATATTCCATAATATACACACAAATATGAGACCATTTCTCTCTTTCATTTGCCCTATAAATACCTTATTTATAAAAGGGTAAATGAAAGAGAGAAATGGTAAGGAAAAAAAAAGAATGATAACATATGTAAAAAATATAAAGAAAAGATAAAGGTAGGTTGAGATTTACAAAGTTAATTTTTTCATTGCCGGGCAATATAAACCATGCCCTTATTGGGCATAATAGATTTAATTAGGAGTAAATCTTATAAATAGAAGAAAAACAATTCAAAAAATTGAATCTTACAAATAACCAGTTATCACTTATAAGTCATCTTTGAAAAAAAAAATACTTATAAGTCATCTTTACCCAAAAAAAAATCACTTATAAGTCATTAGCTTAGCACAAAAATAATTAATACTTGATATATTACATTTTTAAAATAACACTGATCATTCGGGCAATGGAATATTAAACAAGCACATATTTTATTAAGAAAGTTATCGAATTTATGTAACATAATAAAACATTAGCAACTTTTTTTTACCTGAATAATAAACCGATATCAACAAAATTGAAGCACCCAATGGCTATATTAACGTCTTAATTAGTTTTGCATTTATATTTTGCATGTTCATTTGAAAGTCTAAACGGAAATGTCCATTTCAAGATATCTATTAGGTAAGATAGTTTGACTGCTAGTTATTGTTTATTACATAGGACAAAATAATTAATAATTATTATGATTTTCAAGTGACAGCTAATGTTTTTAAAAAAACTTCAAAATGATAGATATTTTGACGTGGAGGTTTTATTTGGTAGCATCGCTCACTCGTCCATTGAGTAGTTCAGGAAACAAAAGAAAATCCTCAGATTCTGGTAACATAATAGTAACATTTAATATCTTTTAAGGTTTCATGTGTAAATTAAATTTAAATATATATACTTTTTTCTTGCCAGAATAAATTTATATATACTAAATGAATTAAACTTAGGTCAAGTTATTTAGGTCCATTAGTTCCAAATAACAAATAAGATTTTGACACCTGGATTAATTTAACACAAAGCATTTAACCTAGGTTAAACCACTGTAAGCCTCCGTCATATTCAATTATGTGCAAGGCCCATTGCTAAATAATGGAACTGAATCTTGAAGACAAAGAAGCAAAAGGGAATATACAAACAACATATGATAGGCACAAAACATTGGGAGACAAGTGCTCATTGTTGGAAGTGTCTTCAACCATGTAAGCCCCATCGAGATGACTCATGGCTTTGGTTCATTTCAAATACAAAGGACCCATTTGTTATAGAGCAGATGAAGGGATGAAATACCATATCTTTATTGCTTTTTATGACTTGGGTTTCCAGATTCAAGTCACCAAATGAACATTTTTAATTTGGAAGTGGGATTGGTGGGAGTTTTGTAAATGGTGGGTTTTCTAAGATTGGGATTGATGTGAAGGGGTGTGAATAAAGTAATTGCAGGAGAAGGGATTAGAGGGATTGAAAGAAGAGACAGTGATAAAGAAAACTAGCGCGATGAAGATGAATAGTGCATGGATTGCGATGGTAGATTGAGCTTTAGGGATGAAGAAACTGGAATTTAGTGATATTTATTTTTCGCCTTCGGAAGCAAGTGATCTTCAGGCAATGGCATAATCATCTTTAGGAAAAGAATTATTGGCAATGGATGCATTAGGAGAAAATAAATGGAAACGGTGGTTTTAACAGAAGTTAAATGCTTATGTGTTAAATTAATCCAGATGTTAAAATCTTATTTATTACTTGGACCTAATGGACCTAAACAACTTGACCTAAGTTCACTCCACGCTTAATATACTAGCCAATTGATAGATTAGCATCTCAAGGTGCTTGGATACTAATAATGAATCTAGCTACTTCTATGTATATAACTTTGGATGGTTGCATGAAGAAATATAATGAATATTCATTGCCACGTTAAAAACTTTTTTTATAGCAGAGGACTTTACATATATAAAAAAATGCTTTCCATTTTCCCTTCTTTCTATTGCCCTCCAATCTCGTTATTAATCCTCCTCTTTAGAAGCTCTAATAATGATTTCCATATTGGCTTCATGTAGTATAAGGGATTTAGTGGAGAGGGGAGAGGAAGGAAATTTTGTATGATTTGAATTTTAAAACATTAGAAAAGTGATATTGAAAGCTTTTAATAATTTTTTTATTCTTATATTATACATCTTATCTTTCTAAAGATTTTATAATCCCATTTATCTATTTTTTTAAAGTCAACTTATTAAAATTTTCACTCCCTCCTATTTTCTTCCTGCCAAACATACCCTAAAACGTGCAGAATACACACATGGTGTTTTAGGGGGTAAACTTATACAATTGTGCAATAAATCGATAATTTATTACACAATTTGGTTACTACATTTTTGTTTCCTTTTTATTTTATTTTATATTTGACATAAAAGTCTAAGTAGCTCCCAACTTCATACAGTGTTTTGTTGGAGTTAATATGTGTATATGGTGTGTTAAAGAGAAAAAGAAGTCCTACATTGATTGGGAAAGAGAGAACACAAGTGTATATAATACACTTTGTGAAGTTGTTGCCTTGACTTTGTGAAGTTGTTGCCTTGCTGTTTCCTTTGTTACTATTTCATTGTTCTACTCACCCTATGTTTATAGGAAGGATTCGTTTTATCTTGTGGAGTGCCGCTTCCGATTAGCCAATAGTGGTAGAATAGCTCTTAAGGGTAATGTCCGTGAACATGACTCGGATTAACCACCTTATTTTTGGGAATTGGGCCAACAATGTTTTATGCTTACTTCCTAAAAAATCTTATGTTAGGGTCTTTACAATTACAAATATGGTTTCATGGCACTTATCTTTTTGATGATGTATGTACATTACTACAAATTTTTGTACACTATGTTATAAAATAAATACACATGGCTTTTTATGGGGGAAAAAGTCTAAGTAGCTTTTGCAAAAAGGAGATATCGATCACTTTGATGAAAGTACTTTTAATATGTAATTCAGACATATAAGTGTGTATTAACAAAAAGAAGAAGAAGAAGACACATTGTGTGTTGTGTGCATGTGTGTAAGATTGTCAATCTCACGAGTTTAAACTCTTGACAGTGACATACACTCGTGTCATAAACTCGAATCATAAACTCTTAAGAGTTTACTTTTATCATTAAATAGGCATCTATAGTGTAAAATTAAATAACTAAAATACAAAAATGACGACAATTTGATTTATACATATTTTAAATCTAAATAATTGAAATTAAATACATTAACATTCATAAATTATCATACTTGACAAATAAATTTATATAAAATGCATATCTAAAGCTATTAAGCATGATTAAATAAAAAAATTACACAAATGAGTTTAAGAATGAGTTAACACAGTTTTATAAATTAGAAACGTACAAACAATAAACTTAGTGTGTAAAATTGTGAATTCATTTAAATTTACAACTAGTATAAGTTTACTAGCGACTAGTAGGGGTAAGCATGATGTTCAGGAGACCGGTAGGCCCGATCACAAATTGCCCTGCCCATATAAAAAAAAAGGGCATCTTTGGGATGGGCCAATTACCGGGCAGGGTCGGGCATCGGGCAAGGGGTGCTGCCCTGCCCATTTAGCCTTGCCCAGAAAATTGTATCCAATTTATTTAAAATATATGTTATTCAATGTATATTTTTATACAAAATAAATATTTTTCTATACATATTATCTTATTTCAAATATGTATTATTTAATTTATGAAATATTTTATATTATTGTTAAATATCCATCTGTGAAAGTTTACATATAGGTTTATGCTTTTTTTATATGGAGGTGATTTTTTATTAGGATGATGACACATCATTAAAAAATTGTTAATACATATGGTAGGTTTTTTTTATAAATTCATAAATTTAATTTAAAATATCATATGTGTAAAATTATGGAACATATTTAAAGTTATTATACATATTACTGATTAGAAAATTTGCCATTTGGGCACAAAAGCCCGCCCTGCCCTGCCCACCATTGCCCTGTCCAAAATGGTTAGGGCTTTTACAGGGCTGGGCTGGGTATCGGGCTGTATTTTGCTGCCCATCCATCTTTTGGGCTAGGCATCGGGCATGGGTCTTGCCCTGCCCATGCCCACCCCTAGTTAAAATCATTTATATCTCATCACAACCTTTACATGCAATTATTATAAAAGGCAATGCCTTTTTTTGTTATTTTACTGTAAAAAAAGTTATTCTTGTAATATTTATCAAAACACTCTCATTTTTTTAAAACCAATTTTTTATAAAAGGCATTATAAAAAAAGCCATTCTACACTAAAAGCAGCTCTTAAAAGACATTATAAGAAAAACTATTTTACCCTAAAAGCACCTCTCAAGAACTATATCTCAACGGCTATTAAAAGTTGTTCATATTTCGTGTTTCCCAAGCCGCAGTGTCTTAGGAAAAAAAAATAATTAAAAGGAAAACAAGCCATCCGCAAGTTCCCTCCGTTAGTCTGCTCATTCCTTAAGCCAACTCAACGTCAATGACGACCTGCCACGTCAAATATTCGAAGTGACGTTCGTTAGTGACCGACCAAACCGCATAAAGGCTACCAGACTAACGCAGTCACGACACGTGGTGCTTTTTGGATGGGGCAAAGGACGAAACGAATAAAGTCAGAAGCCGAAACTTGCATTTTATGAGATACGGAGTATAAAATTACGAGCCACAAAAAATTCAACAATATTTAAATGTAGCCTAGAGTCCGCATCTCCAGAAACTTCTATCCCCAGGTCGCATCCCTTCGTTTAAAGCTTCTCTCTTATTTCCAGACTAAACTTGCTCCTCGGTGAAAATTGAGGGATTGAGAGATCTTGTATTAACCAATAACATCCGTTGGAAGAGAATTTCCATCATCTGCTCCTAAGGTAAGCTTCAAATTCATTCTATTTAGGACATGAACGATTTTTTTGATTGCCTTTTCAATTGATGAAAATTCTATTTGCTTGTATGCCCATAAAGCTCATTCGTTGTTCAAGGTATTTGTATTGGTATTCTAGTTGGCATAAGTATTTTAATCTATCTAAGTCGTGAGTTTACTTGTATCATGCAATTAGAAAAATCATTGAGAATTCCGCGTGAAAGTTAGAGTGTTTGGGTCTGTGATTTTCTGAGAGTGACGCAGAAAAGGCATAGTTTCGGATATTTTGGACTTCTCGTGTGACTCGTATTAATAAACTGGAAGTTCATGTAGAAAAACGTACATTAAAAATCCTATTTTGAGAGATATAATATTATTTGTTCCATAAAACATGAATAAATCGCGAGCCTATAACAAATGTCTCAGTTAAAATAATTGTCTTCAAATATAGCTAGATTTTGAGCAAAGAGCAAATCAGTTGTTTAAATTATTTATATGCACAGTGTTGTGACTAAGAATTGCATAGTTTTGGTTAAGTTGATTGAAATCTAGTCTTTTGGTATTTCAAACAAGTATGCTGGAAACTGGTAATCCTTTTACATGTTGGATCAATTAGAAAGTTGACAATATGCTTATTATGTGTAATTGAAATTGTTATTTTTTAGCACAGTAATTTGATGTTGTGTCATTTTTTAATTGAATTGTAGTATATATGTTGTTGGATGCTTGTCATTTTTATTGATTATTGATGTGTGAATCTGTTTAATACTTACATCTGTATGCTGTCTAATTTGTTGCAGATGTCCTACTCCCGAAGATCAAGGTTAGATCACGAAATTGATTAATCTTGTTCTTATTTTAAGTGGAAACCATTTTTTCTTAAATGTGTTCTGTTTGTACTTCTTAGGTATTCGCAATCACCTCTATACAAGCGATATGGTAGGTCTGTTTCCAGGTCTCGGTCAAGGTCAAGATCTAGGAGCTTTTCAAGGTATCCCTTTGTCCTGAGTTCTTTCATTTCATGGCCTTCTTTTTCTTACTCATTCTCCCCAGATGTTTTACTATTCGTTCATGTCTAATTTGTTATTTTCTGATACAGGAGCCCATCAAGAGAGGCAGAGAATCCTGGTAACAATTTGTATGTAACAGGGTTGTCTCCTCGGATCACCAAGAAAGAATTGGAGAAGCATTTTGCAAGCGAGGGAAAAGTATGCTCATTTTCTTTTATTTCATGGTCATTGATGCCCTTTTTTTGGACTTACTATTGTTTGATTATGTTTCTGTCTTTAAATTGAGAGGTTTGGTGTCAATTGTTATTTTACGTTGTGTTGCTTATTTTAGGTGATTGATGTTCACCTGGTTGTTGATCCATGGACAAGAGAATCACGAGGGTTTGGATTTGTGACGATGGAAACTGTCAAGGAGGCCGAACGTTGTGTAAAGTATCTGGATCGCTCTGTGCTAGAAGGGCGTGCCATCACGGTAGAAAAGGTATATTGTTTAAACATATTTTGATTTTGAGCGAGATTGTTAACTATATTTGTTCATTGTTGATTCAATTCAACTCGAATTTTGCATATATGATATATGGATAAGTTGCTCATAGTTCTCTGTGATATTTTGAAAGCTTTTTTGCTTCTTTTCCTGTGAAGTTTCCATGGCAGCAGGTTAGCTGTGTGTAGCAGCTCTTCATCAAACTCTCAAATGTCAACTAAACACACAAATCAAACACATCAACGAGTATCAGATCATTGGGGTTGTATGCCCTGCACATTTCTCTCTTTCTTCCTTACCATTTTACTATTGAATATGATGTTTCCACTTGTTATGATTATTCTTCTAACTGCTAATGTAGTATTTTGATTTTACCATTTACCATATGACGTCTATATAGTTTTCTTGGCCTCATGCTGTTATTTGCAATCATTGCAGGCAAGAAGAAGTCGTGGTCGAACCCCAACACCTGGGAGGTATCTTGGGCTCAAGACTGTTGGAGGTAAGCATTTCATCTTTATTCCCGTGATATCATTCTTCCTTTTCATGTGATTATGCTGGCACGTTCATTTATCTTTAACATCCCATGTGATTTTCACGCAGTCCGCCATCGCTCTTCAAGCCATTCATCTCGCCGCACCCCTAGTTATTCACCTTACCGCAGAAGCTATAGTCGATCATCATATTCATCTGATCGCAGCAGGAGTCGTTCTTTCTCTCCGTACCGGCGGAGGTCATACTCCCCATATTATAGTCGGGATAGATCTTATAGCCCTTATGCTCGACGGAGATCCTACTCTCCTTATTATCGTCACAGGTCTTCTTATTATCGACACAGGTCATATTCTCGATCCCGCTCACCATACAGCAGGTCACCTGTCTGGAGGCGTGATAGATCGTACTCTCCTTATGACTCACCTGACGATCGCTATTACAGAAGGCGCCGTTACAGGTCCATTTCCTCAAGTGCCTCCCCGAGGCCAAGGAGAAGTTCGAGGAGGTATTCCCGCAGTTTCTCTCCGGTGAAGAGGAGCTCGAGAAGGAGTTCCCCTATACCAAGGAGGAGTTCACGAAGAAGAAGCTATTCATCAAGTCTGTCTCCTAGACCAAGGAGGAGTTCACGAAGGAGCTATTCTCGCAGCATTTCTCCAAGAGCTAGGGGCAATAGTAGGAGAGGTAACTCTTCTAAACGTGGCAATACACCAGTTAGTGACAGAAGCTACTCAAGAAGTCCAAGTGCGAGTGCTAGTTCAAGATAAGTATCAAGGTCTCTTGCTCCCAGATCAGCTTCCCCTTGAAATTTGCTGATTCTGTGTTTGCATAACATTAATATTTGTAGTTAGTATTGGTGTGTATGGATATATGGTGGTGTATTTTTTTTTATTAGCTGTGTCAGGACTAGTCTGCAAACTTTTGAAGCTCTTGCATGGTATTACTTTTACAGTTAGTGTCAATCAGTAGTACGTCGTTTACACTTTATAGTATCAAATTATCAATAATCAATAATTAGATAATAATAACATTAGCGGATCTCATTCCCAATTAGTGACTCTGCATGATTTTTCACTAGTATATTTCGAGAAGTAATTAAGTAGAATAACTCCATCAATTTTGATTCCGTTGAAACCAGAGTCAGATTGGTGAGGGGAGCAAAAAAAAAAAAAAAAACAAGAAGCCGCCGCCTCGTGCCCTTTGTGGGGAAGGAAGGAAATCCATTAATGCAATATTTTTTAATAATATTAAACTGTTAATTATGGTATGATGCTGTTACATTTGTTGGTTTTTAGAGTAAAATGTATTTTTTTTCATTTTTTATGATTATAACGAATGGACTTTTAAATATAAAATATGAGCCACGCTGAAAATAAAAATCTATCTAATTTTTGTTTCTACTTCTAAAACTTGTATTACTAGGATATAATTTTTAGCATTTTTAAATTTAATGATTTAATAACTAATTACTAATGATGTATATAATAAAATTTTAAAACTCTGTCGTTATTAATAAAACAATTATTATATATTGAATATTTATTCTTACCGGTAGCAGTATTGTGACTCTCAAGCACTATGACCTAAACTTCCTTTTGGGTTTGCATGATCAGATCTGAGATAAATGTATTTAAATAAACATAGATTTACAAAGAGAAATTCAATACTTAAAAATAAGAATCCAACTACAAATAAAATGTGTTGGTCATATCATGCTATCTAACGCCTAGCCAGTTCTCAAATATTGTAGGAATTGGTGAACGGAATCTTGGATACCTTAGCAAATAAAGGAAACAAATACACATAATCAATTGGAAAGGAATCACCAAAGTCACTATCCCACATATCAGACACAAAACCATGAATATCAATGTAGCTATTGGATCCTACTATGTCACAAATGATTGCAACTTTTCTAATTTAGATAGGGGTGTTTTGGAGAAGAGACGGGATCAGGAAATGCCATTCCCGATCCCGAAAGAGGTTTGGAAAGGGAAATTATTCTCAATTCCAATCCCAATCTTGAAAAATCAGGATTTCTCGATCGAGATTGGAAAATTCCCAAAAAAGAAAAGATAGCACTACGTAAAAAGTAAAAAAATAGTAATAAACATTGCAAAAAAATAAAAATAAAGGAATAAGAGTTTATTCTTTAATACAAAATAAAAGGAGTATTAGTTTCCTCAAAAAATATACTCAAAAAATTTTCAAGTTTTTTATTTTTATGACACAAATTTACCAAAAATAAAGAATAATGTATGCATTACTATTCTATATTAAGTGTTATCTTGAAAATTACAATTATGAAAAATTAATAGGCACACTTATTTAATTAATGTGGTAAAATTTAAGCTAATATTTAGGAGGTGTCATATCAGCTCATGCATTGTTATATTTTAATTGAATAGACTAAAAATGACATAACAAAGTTCATACATGAATTTCTTTTCAGAATGTTGTTAAGATGGAATCATGTCAGCACTGAGTGGGATTAAAATACCATATCATCACTCTTCTTCTTCCTCCTCGACGTAAACCTATCCCAAAACCCTCAAATCACTATTGTTAATGTGCAGCGAAAGAGAGCAGATTGAAGCAAATCGGAGGGACACAATTGTACTGGTCCCTGATTTTGCCATCTACACAACGTTTTTACTGTTCCATCATACTCTTAACCCCTCTTCGTCGCACTAGTACGGTTCCATCTTTAACAATATTCTGAATTGTTAATGACATGGTGGATGAAGTAAGGACTGACTTGTTCATGCTTTAAAATACAGGGACTACAAGTTGTAGGTTTTGGTTGAGTCGCGGTAAAACTATAAGGATCAACTATAATTTTCCCAATAAAATAAGCTCAAATGAGGCCTTAGGATTACGGCGGGCAATAACAGATTTAGGAAAAGGAGTTATGTTCAAGGCTTTGTAGCTCAAAGATGAAAAGAAAAAATAAGAAAATTGAAAAACGTATGTTGGTCAGTCTTTTTGATGGATCGGGGCGGGAAGAATGAAGGAGAAGAAGCTTGTACTCACTTGTGGGTTGAATTTCCACAATCCCAAAAAAAATCTCTTTCTTCTTTTCTGAGTTTCCTTTTCAATGGACAGATTCCTTTGCGGTTTTTTTACCAATTATTTTCGAATTCAAATCCAACCTCTTCAATAGATTAATAACTAAGCACCTTTTGTCCTTGTAATAATTACCTAATACCTATTTTAATTATATTAAAGAAGTTAGTTAATATGATATTTGATTTTTTTTATAAACACCCTAATTATCCTCCTTAATTCCCTATTTTTTTTATACTCATTGATTACGGTTGATAGAGAATGAATAGAGAAAAATAAATACAAAATGGAAAATATGATAAATTAGGATTAAATCATTAAAATACATACTGAATTAAGTATTTATTAATTGCACGCTACCTAGGAAGATTCTTGCTATTAATGAGAAGGATCATAGAATCCTTACCATTAATGAGAACATTTTATTTCACTATTTACTAATTAATGTAATATTATATTAAATAAGTAAATCATTATCTATCATCCTCATTAATGTCATTACTTCATATTGTAGATATTATAAAACTTGTTTTGAAGTGTTGAACTTTTCGTTCCCCTCGTTTGCTTTTCAGATTCTTGTTAAAAATAATAAATAGGCAAAACTTAAACAACTGCAAGCGAAATTTTATAAAAAGAAGACAACTAAAATTTCAAACTCTTATAATTGTTGAGGCAGAGGATGTTAACCAGTGACACTTGTTATTATTTCATGGATAAGACATAACTCACATGACAATTAGGATTGCGCCACTTGTTATTATTCCATGAATAAAAATAACTCACCCGCTCCATTGTTAGCACCAAGGTACAAAAAATCGGATTGAGCAACTGGTTAATGTATAGGTTTAGGGTTCAACCGAGTCGGACTGAGGTTGAACTGGCCATATTAAAATATTATAATTTAATTGATAATGATAAAATAACACTATATATATGCATGAAAATTAAAGAAACATATAAGTATAATTTATAATAATAAAATAGGAGACAATATATTAATATATTTTTAACATTTCATAAATAAATGAATAATTTTTTTTTGGGCAAAAATCGGTTCGACTAGCCAGTTTTTTCAATTCAACCCTTCCTCCAGACTGAACCAACGTCGAATTCCCGATTTTCTCTTCGGACCGCAGGTCCGGTCCTTTTTGTTAGCTTGCATATACCTGCCTTTTCAAATTTGAGAACTCATTCAAATGAGGGCTAACATTTTCGACTGATTCAAAAAGGGCATTTCTCGCAACTAAAAGCATAGCACAACAAAGAAGAAACATATACAGAGTAAGTCAAGTTTCTAGATCAGAATTCAGAAGTCAGAACGTAGAAACAAGAATGTACCGAGCAATTAAGTGATGGGTCACATTTCATTGTCAAACAAATAAAGAGGCGATAGGGCCATCAAAATCAATGTTCGGCAACTGGTCCCAATAAAATGACCACCCACATGGCCACATACCAAATCCATCAATCTAATAACTAACAAGTAGCAATACCTGTGTTGATAGCATTCAATATTGTTCACAACTATCTTTCTTTAGTTCAAATTAAATAATTGATTTTTATATTGAAAGTTAAATAACTTTTTATCAATTTTCTTTCTTTCAAAAAATAAAACAAGTTATGATAAATTATTTTTAAAAAAATTATTATATCTAAATTTGATATAACGATTTAGATGCAAATGAATATTCTCTACTCAAATTTAAAAATATCCATTGCCAAAAAGTATTCTGCAATACTCAGGCAAATTTAAATGCAAGATGAAAGGGCCTATCCCTAATCTTTTTCCCATTGCATGGCAATAACTGCTGGTTATAAAGAGCTATGCTATTATATGCATTGTTAAGAGATCCCAACCGGTTGTCCAAATCAGTCCAATCCTTAAAGTGGGTCAGTGTTTTTTGTTTTTTATTTTAAAAAATTATTTTGTTACTTTGTATTTATAAATCTATATTAATAATTCTAAAATCTTCCATCTTTTACTAGTTTAGGTTCTGGTTGGTTTCAGACTAATTCACTGACCCTTAACTCAAAAACCCTACCAATCCGAATTTCAGAACCTAACCTTAATTATATGTGGAAGTGCGAAATAAAACCAGATATTAATGGGAACAATGATATTTTGAAAAACTAAATACGAGGGATTTCTTTTGGGTGGAAACTAAATGAGAAGGATGTTTTATAAAGCTTCTCTATGAAAAGAGGACCAGAGCAAATAAATTTAACATCAAATGGTATTTAACGAAATGATAAGGTGGCCCACATGAAGCAACAAAATCCCCATCGACGAGAAAAAAGTAGTACCCTTCATTTGCCAACTAGCTCAAGTGCTCAACCAGGTCTCGTCTCAGCAAAATACAGTACTGCACGGGAAGATTTCCCTAAGGCTAAACGACAAGTTGTGAGGTCGCCGGGAGTATAAAACTGTGGTCCCATCCATTCATAAACCAAACCGCGTGGGTCCCATACTCCCATCCCCCTGTCCACTCCCAGTCCTCCCCTATTTTGACTGAGGTAAAAACTTTAAAAAAGCCCAAACGTGTTCTCTTAGAAGAGCTGCCTAGGTAATCAGAATATGGGTTTGTTTAGTAAGGTCTTATTTGAGATAATAAGATTTTATTTGCGGAGTACGAGGTAAGTATGTGAGATGGGTCTTTCTCGTACTGTGTAATAAGATCTTATTTTTAAAAAATAAAACCTTCCCAAATAGAGGCTCAGAATGTGAACAAAACGACAACACAACGCTAGTAAAAAACTAAAAATTATTCAGATTGCTCGCTTCCCTTCGGTAAAGTGCCCTTGCACAAGGTCATTTACTCATTCCCTATCCAATGGATAATGAGAAAAGTCCCTCGTATAATAGGGTCTCACTGGGGTTTATGATTAGAGATAGAAAAAAAGTAACAGAAATTTCTTTTATAAAAATTCCTAAATCTTAAAAACCAACTATTCTTTATAAAATAGGTATAAGTCCCATCATTAACAACTCTAATTTGGGGATTTTGTAATTTCAAAGCCTTTTTAGAAATAGGATGGGTTTTGTATTGTTTAACTTACTTTTAATAATTTTGCGCAGGAAAAAAAATATAGAGAAGTTTTATCACGAAAAGCATAATAATATTTATTTTAAGTGAATGCAAACAATCAAATAGTTAGTCGTATTTTATTTAATTGAATATTATTAATATAAGATATCAAAATATTAAAAACTATTCTCATCGTATATTCTTTACTTTTAATTTTTAATCAAATAAATCGATGAAAGGAAACATTTACATGAAATTAAGTGAGAAATTAAATAACTGAGACGTGTGGTGGGTAATATGGTAACAATAATTCGACATTAGAAAAATAATAAAGTGACAATTCAACGGAAAGTAAGGATAAAGATCCGTTTAACATAAAGAATATAATGAAATAACGAGCATTAATCACATCGTTAAAGAACTTTTATGGCCAAATGGGCCCTTAGCGTTATAAAGAGAAAGATAATGTGGTAAAATCATGAGGGACAGTGGGGCCTCTAGGTTGAACTTAATGACTATGACCTAGAAGATGCCAAAATGGTGAAGCAGTTCAATGTTCATGTCAAAGTTCAACTAGGATGAGAGGTCCCCTCAATACATGGCTTTCTAATTTCTAAGAAATCATCAACTCAAAGCTCAAGAGTGGAGCCTATTAAGGAATACACAACTGCTTCTCGATCTCCAAATATTCCCTTAATTAAGGATCGTTCAGTAATCTGGTAAATGAAGACTCAAAACCTGAGGCTAGCTAGAAGTTTGAAATTAGCATATATAGCTCTTGAATCATGTTGTGAACCAAGAACCAGCTAGCTAATGTAACCAAATTACTCACGGGAAATTATACTCACGGAAATTTACTACTTACTAAGAAATGGATCGATGATTTTCTCTCAGTTCATTTTCAAGGAGATGTTTCCCAAACACTTGAAATACACAGCTAAAAATTAAGGTATCGAAGAACAAAGATGGTTGGATATTTGAAAACCAGTGTTCACACCAGAGCAGTAAGCTAAGGAAAAGAATGAAACACCACAAAAACACAAGAAATGCAGATCACTGACCACATTGAATAAGCTTATTCTCTAAGAACCAAAAAGCGAAACCAGAACTTGCATCGTTGTACAGTATCTGGTATACAGATCTCACTATCGAAGGGGGAAAAAATAAAAACAAACAGAGAGAGAGAGACAGCAGGGTTTCCGGAATAAGAGACTGGGTTAAATCGGAGACTACGAAAATCGCGACACCAAAATTGAGGCAGAGAGGAGAAGTAAGAGGACATTACCGTCTTCGGCCGTTGGCGTGGCGCTGATAACCAATTGAGGAAGGAGAAGCAGCAAGAATGTGCAGGCCGATTTCATTCTCGCAGAGCTCCGACTCTCTCTCTCTCTTGCGGCGGGGTTGTGTTGTTACTTGCTCCGATGCTCTCTGGTTTTGAGTAGCGCAGACAGGAGGCAGAGATCACAGTGAGCCTTTTATAAAAGATTAGATTCCCAGTACCACGCCTTTTTTCGCTCCTTATTGTATTGTTTTTTTTTCAAATTTGAAATCAATGCCCGAACAACTTTATTTAATTATTATCCTGTTTAGGAGTGAGGACTTAGGAACTGAAAAGTTTTATATTTTAAAGTTAAAATAAAAGGGGTATATTATTATTATTATTATTAGTATTATTATTATAAAGTTAATTTTTTAATTTAAATAATTTCTAAGAAAAAAGACATAAAAATGTTATTAGAATAGGTAAAAGACAAATTTATATATATATATATTGAATTGTTAATATAGATACTCAAATTATTAATATAAAAATGTAGTATCTATTTATCTTTTACCTATTTTAATAGTATTTTTATATATTTTTTCCTAATTTTTAAGTTTTAGGAGATTTTAAAAATAAACTTATTATTCAATTTCAAGAGAAATTGAAGACAAAATTACTTGAATTACTATTCTTCGATGCTACTTCTAAAATGGATTTTTTTATCTTTGATTTTCCTAAGAAAAATCATGTTCACTCATGGTTAAGAGATAGTTAACTATGGTTAAGAAAATGAATGAAATTAGTTATTTATTAAAAAAATTTGTATATTTGTTTTCCAACAATATCCTCTTTGGATTAAGATATTATATTTTAAACCAAAATAAATTTTCAAATTACTTTTATATTGAGGATAAGTGAGGACTCAGGGGATCATTAGTAGTAATGCCTGTTGCGTTGTTGGTACCTTTTTTTTCCTTTTGATTATAGTATTTCTTTCTTTGAAATTTCTAATTCTCTCCCTTATTGATTATTGTATTTAGAAAGAGTTTTTTTGTTTTTTTTAAAAAAAGAATTAGTTGTGATTTTCATACTTGAGTACAATAATTTCTCTCTTTTATTCACTACAACCGCAATTCTTAAATATGAGATTGGATTGATTTTTTTAAGATATTATTAAGTTATTTTATGGTATTTATATTTATATTTTTTTAAAATTAATTTATGTAACTTAAAAATTATATGTAATTTATTTATACATAATATATAATATGATTAAATAATTTATTTAATTTTTATCTTTTCTAAATAAATTAAATTAAATCTTATGTTTCTGAGTAATAAAGAGCTTTTCATATTTTATTATATATCATGTACGAGTATTTTAATATTGATTTGATGTTCAACCCTGTGAAAACTTTGACCAAGCTTACGTTTGTGTCCCCTCGTTGGTATTGATGAATAGGCTTTTTTAATAAAACATGATCAACAATAAATTTTATTACAGAAATATAAAATATATATATATATATATATATATATTTATCATGATGCAATATCTAAAATTGTTATTATTAGGAATGGTTTAAGCAAATCATTTTTAATAAGAACGATTTATGTTTTAGAATATAAGAGGGGAGTGGGATCTGGGTGAAATCGTTCAAACCATTAACGATTTGTGTTTGACAATGTGTCAGGCTAAGTACTTCTGCTCAACCTTTGAACAACTTTTACATTGCTGAAGTCGTTCAAAGTTTATGATGACATTATTTCACATATCATTCTTTATCTTGATCCCAAAAGTACTTTTACAATCAGTTAGTTAAAATGTGGTCTAAAAAGCCTAACTTTTAGA
>JBAGKO010000011.1:12927599-12952027 GCA_037177275.1 Acacia concinna | reverse complement strand
CATCCTGCACAAATAAGAAAAACTTTTTCAGTATATGCAAGATTTAAAATGAAAGACTCATGTCATCTACTGATTCATTATAGTTGGTATGTTCAATAAATATATCTACAAAGAGCAAGGTGAGCGATTTAAGATTCATAGTAATCAAGTGCTAAGAACTTCAAAATTAGATCGTTTCCTCGGCTGCCTACCATCATAGTCATACATATATTAGCCAGCTTAATTTTATTCTTCATGCTATATCTTGTGAACAAATGAACAATAAACCATCCTTATTTAATCACAAAAATAGAACCAATCAGGCAATCACATAGCATAATCATGGAAAGACAATCATAGAAGGTTTAAAAAAGAACCAATCACAGAAACCTAATCACAAATCACAGCTGGAGTAGACGAAATAGAACCAATCACAAATTACAGTGAGAGTCGAAAAAACAGAATGAATCACAAATCACAGAAACACAAATCAAAGAAAGACCAATAAATGGAACAAAGCTAAAGGGAAGGAAGGGAAAACCAAACCACCGGTTCAGAAAGAGCACGATATCAAGAAAAAAAGAATGGGAGAGACCGGAGAGGGAGAGTTAGTTAAGAAAGAGATCGAGAGTCTGTTGAGTGGGTGAAGTTTAAACTGCCATCCGTAGTTCGTAGAGGAGGAGAGCGATGGTCAACTTGTCGAGACTTGATAGATTCAGATCTGAGTGGTGAGCGTCAACGTCTCTAGAAGAGACTAGGGCTTCATCGCTACTTGCTTCAGTCGCTCGGATAGTCAGATAAGAATTGTGAGTGAGGGAGACATCGTGAGGGTGACACTGTGAAGGTCGTAGTCGGAGTGATGGAGCCTCGGAGGGACGAGTGATGATGAAGGGTTGAAGAGTGAAGCATGAAGTGAAGGAGTTTCGTGAATGGCCGAATGAGGGATGATTAGAACGAAGGAAACTCGTAGAAAGTTAGGTTTTCAATTTTTTTTTAAATTATAAATGCATAACAGGCCAGGCCGGCTTGAAAGGCCTAAAAGGCTTTTTTTTATTAGCCTAAGCTTGGCCTGTTATATAAAACAAGCTTTTTTGAAGCCTAATCCTTTTTTCCCTATCAGGCCAAGCCAGGCTCAGGTTGGGAACAGGCCAGGCTGCCTGGCCTATTCCCACCCCTAATGAGAAGTGAATAAAAAATATCTGCATTAGATGGCTACTGTGTGTGTGACATCGTTTGGAAGTAAAAAGGGAAAAACCTAATTGAAAGAGAAATAAAATTACAGTGCTACAATGGGTGATTGCCGCAAATGATAGAAAGGGAATTGTTCATGATCGCACAGGAGGAACTCGATTAGAAAAAGGAGAGGCAGCTAAGTTCCCTTCTGAATCTTTCTTTGCTCTCTTCTTCTTGGAACCAGCAGAGGTGATTAGGACAAGGAAAGGAAGTTCAAGGCAATTGTTGCAAAATGGAAGGAGGACGTTACTATTCATCATCGTGGTTTCTAACATATGAGAGGAAGGGAGCTATTCATCTTCTTCTGGTTTTAGGGAGCAGCAGCCAAGAAGGAAAGGAAGTTGAAGGCAGCGGCAGTGAATTGAAAGGGAGGGGACACTACTATTCGTGCTTCTGGGAGTGAGTTCAACAGAGTCACACAATCAGAGGAATAACATTGTCACTAGTTTTGTCTCCTCTACTGAATTTTGTTCCCAATTTCTCATATATTTCCATTATGATATTGAACCAGAATTTTATTATTGCTGAGATGTTGATCCTGTTTAGAGCAAGGTACAAAAAAAAGAATCGGGCAATAAACCGGTCAAGGCATGGTTTCAGGGTTC
Organism: Acacia concinna; assembly: GCA_037177275.1. Taxonomy (NCBI): domain Eukaryota; kingdom Viridiplantae; phylum Streptophyta; class Magnoliopsida; order Fabales; family Fabaceae; genus Acacia; species Acacia concinna. Next base: position 12,950,210 of record JBAGKO010000011.1, on the reverse strand, counting down.
AACCGGATCAGACTAGCGGTTGAATCGACCATATTAAAATATTATAATTTAGTTGATAATGATAAAATAACACTACATATATGCATGAAAATTAAAGAAACATATACGTATAATTTATAATAATAAAATATGTGACAATATATTGATATATTTTTAAAATTTCTTAAATAAATGGGTAATATTCTTTTTTTTATTTTTACTTTTTTTTAATAAAAATGGGTCAACCGGCTAGTTTTCCCGGTCAAACCGGCAGGTTCAAATGGTCGTTGACCAAATTAAACTAGTTGATCGGTATTTATCTAGTCTAGATCGAACTACTGGTCAGTTCCTGGTCCAACCAGTTGAACTGGCCGGTCCGGTCCGGTTTTTTGTTCTTTGGTTAGCACATATGATATGCATGAAACAATATTAATATAGAACATGCCATGCCCAGGATAAAACACCATATAATTCGTTTGATTAAAACACAATGTAAATATTTCGCTACATTTTATAAGATATTTTATAATTTGTTGCCATTCATAATAGCATCACACAAATATAGATTATTTTGATTTTCTTTTTAAGAATATAAGCACCAAATAATTAAAATACGCAATTAGAAAAGTTAGTTAAAATTGATTAAAGACTTACTTGATGTCTTGAAAGATAATAAAGGCGATGAGATGTTTAATTCATTGTCAATCAATATTCAAAAGTAAGAAGCAATATTTGTACCATCAATACAGCCCATTCATCATTATCCATAGCCATATCATACTCCAAATCAATTCCACCACTCATATTTCTTTATGATCTCTTCCTTGCCAACAAACCCGTCTTTCCCTCTTTTACTATGACATCTGCCCTTCATCCACCACTCATATTTCTTTATGATCTCTTTTTCATCTCAACAAAATCGTCGGAACCATCATAACTCTTCTAATCCACCCCCTCTCTCTCTTCATGTCACCAAAACTGCTTAAATCTACAATCGCCAAACTGCTAACATCAAAAGCACACCAAACACAAATATGAAAAGCACTAAAATAGAAAAATTTTAGAATTGAGGTATAATGTTTCCCAACTGTATTCCATCAAATCCAAGAGATAATGACAACTATCCAAACCATCGTCACCTTTGTTAGAAAATTAAAAACACCCCCTGAACCTCTGATGTCCACCACCCAACCTTTGGCAACCCACCAAACCTCCACTGGCCCACTCATGAATCAAAGATCATCAACCCAAGTAGTAGAAATACCACACGTTCCCAAAAAAAACACATATCAATAGCATTGAAATTGATAAATCAACTAAAGGTACCAAGCCCCGAGTCACTACAATCAATGATAAAATGTTAGAACTTTGCCTAAGATCTCAGATAAATGTATTTAAATAAACAAATATTTACAATGAGAAATTCAATACTTAAAAAACATGAGAATCCAACTACAAAGAAAATGTGTTGGTCATATCATGCTATCTAACTTTGAAGGCATCCTGCTTACCCAGTTCTCAAATATCATAGGAATTGGTGAACGCAATCTTGGATGCCTCAGCAAATAAAGGGAACAAATACACATAATCAATTGGAAAGGAATCACCAAAGCCACTATCCCACATATCAGACACAAAACCATGAATATCAGTGTAGCTATTGGATCCTGCCATGTCACAAATGATTGCAATTTTTCTACTTTAGTCACAAGCTTACCTATTTCTGTTGCAAGCTTCCCAAGGACTACTCTTAATCGATCATATCTGTGTCTTATGATTCCGTCTTCAAATTTGGAAGGAACTGTATCAAACTCTTCTTCCAATTCATCCAAACTTACTACATTAACATGTGACACCTGCAAATCCACATGTGATAGTAGACTTGGCCTCTTTGGATATTGAAACATGATATCTAGCATAAGGCAGAACAAAATACCAGGTAGCATAATTTGAGGTATAAGGATCATGACAAGTATTATCAAGCAAACTATGAGAGATGAAGTTGGATTCTTCCACTCGCATATCTTTTTATATTGAGTGTACAAAGCAATAATTCCACTCGTCATAGCTCTGATCCTATCAAAATCAGCTTTTCCTCTGCGCATGCTCTAAAGGCTTTCATTAGAATCTAGCATATATGACACAACCTCTCTTTTCCACGTTGGTTCTGTCTTGCTCATCCTTGAAGAGAGAAGTATAATGGTTTGTTTCCTTAAACCACTCATCTGAGTCCGAGACAATGGGTTAGAAGAATGTAGCCTAGGAAGCTTAGGCATCAAGTAGATTTTCAAGAGATCACCCAAATCTGGACAACAAAACCTGAAGGCTAACTGAATTTCTCCCATCTTCTTCAACCCGGAAGGCTGCAGCTCTGTAAGTGGAAAAGAATATGTGTAAATCCTATTGGCCTTCATTTCTGATAGGTTGATTCTCACCTTCCCTATTCTTGCATCTATTGCTATATCCCCTTGAACCTCATGTAAATAGCCATTATCGAACACAGCGATTGTGATTAATGTACATGGGTCATAGACATCCCAAGAGTACTGCTCATTCCACTTTGGATCAAGACTATCAACCACTGTTCTTGTTCGAATCCATTTGGGGCCGTATTTGGCCACACAATAAGCATCAGTACGATTTCCTACCTTCATCGACGACAAGCCGGAGGCATTCAAGATTCCCAATTCAAAAGTTCCAATGCTGGATCTCCACAACCTCTTCACCGTTGGATTGAAATCACTGCTGAAACGTGGGTCCTCATCAAACATATGGTACCCACCATCCAAAGAGAGCCTCAAATTAAGCCTACTACTATTAATAGCCTTTGCATTATTTTCAACCTCAGCGATATTATTGGGTCTCTCAAGATTATACCATTTAGCAGCTGCAGGTGCCCCATCTAATAGCTTGTCAACATTCTTGAGAGGAACAGAACACTTCCCTATGCTTCTGTGGTTGTTCATTGTCCCCTGCTCCACACTCAAAAACAAGTGTTGGTCAAATGGTTCTACCACGGAAAAGAACATATCCTCATTCCATTTTGGGTTCCCTTCATTTTTATTCACTAACTTGCTTTTGGAAGTAAAACTCCCCAAAGTAGCTTGAACAAAAATCTGAGAGTTCCCAGCTCTATCTTCATCTACCAGGTCCTGGGCTTCGATCAAATTAACCTTAAAACACCAAATCCTAGGCGAAAGATATATATGAGAATGAGTATTGTGAACATCGTATGCACTAACTACTGCTGATTCTAAATGCCTAGCTTCAGGAAAAGCTTCATCAGCCTGAGTTCCGATCCAAATTGAGAGCATCAGTTTTCCTAAACCGGCTCCTTTTTGATCTTCTAGCCAATACCATTGAGGTGCTAATGAACTATCAGTTGGAACCCGCGTGGGAATTTCAGAAATAGCAAAAGATAATCGACCCAGAATCTCACCAGACCTCGAAATCCTATCCTTCACCAAAATTTCGAGAGTTGTTTCTTGAATATGAGCTTTCTCTAAAGCAAATACTTGATTCCATTCTGGGCTTGTGTTTCTGGTGAAGCACATGGTGGTCATTTTTAGGCCTCCAACTTTGACCTCCACATAAAGATCACAAGTATTAAGGCCCCTAGTCCCTGGCAAATCCTCAGCCCTCACAATCCTCACGTACAAGAAAAGAATAGTTTCAACAAGGTCAGTGGCACTTGTGATGCCCCCATGGATTGTGGCAGTCCTGGCACCTATACTTGGAGAGATCGCCTTCAAATTGAAATCTGTATTGGGTTTTTTCATGGTTTGATCTGCCATTGGCTTTTCACTGAAACAATAGCAAAAGTGAAATTTTCAGGACAAATAGATCAGAATGAAATTTATAGCATACGAAAAACAAAGAACATAATGAAATTTGCCAAAAATGTGCCAAATCAGTGAAATTGAAGGCGTCAATGTCAATCTGTATATATGTTGGCAAGAACAACGTAAAATCTCAAGGTGAAACTAAGCGTTGGTATCCCAAAGTTTTTTGGCACATAATATGTCATTGAAAATTGCAAATAAATAAAATGTTTACGGCAAGTTGTTTGCTGAAAAATTGTTATTAGGGTAACCTTATGCCAACTTTAATGTGAAATTTGTCGGTGATTAAATTTAACGAGTTTCATTATTGTAATTTCAGTCAATATGATAGTAATTACAAATTTAAATAATTAATGTGGATATGTTTTATAGCAAAAATAAAAGAATTGCAGATTTCAAATTGTATCTTAAGGGCACATCTCACTTCCAAACCAGAAGTCATCTCACCTAGTATTTAGTTGAGTGATAAATCAATTAAACAAGTAAACTAAGTTTGAATTGCACCTTATTTAGAAAGACTTTTACTCTATTTTTGCATGTAGAGAAAATCAGGGGAGAAATTAGAGGAGAAAACCTAAAAAAAAAGAGAAACTAAATTTCTTTACCATATATGAAAGTTTTTTTTTTTGTCAACCAATTTATAGAAATTTTTAAACTTCGTTTTTATTTCTTTTTTTTTTTCCTCACTTTTATCCCTATCCGATCATAGCATTAGGGAGAGGTATTTTTTATTGCATAAATACCTATTATGTGACTAAAAAAATTATTTTAAAAAAAAAACAGTGACTTGATTAAGAACTTAAGCTTGCTCTTGTTTAAAAAAAAAAGGAAATTAATCAATTAATCCTATTAGTTTTACCAAATCAATGAGTCTGTCCTACAATTTTAAGACCTGAAAGTCAATCCCAGTATTGTAAATCATGAACAAGTCAGTCCATACGTTATCCACCATGTCATTATTATTAAGAATAAAAATTTTTTGTTGAACTTGGTTTCCAACGTTATTTGTGGTCTAAATAATTAAAACACAAAAATTCAGTTAATATTAAATCCCAATTATCTGCAGAAGTAAATCACATGATTTTTTTTAAAAAAATAATTCCCTTAATTAAAATTTCACAAATAATGAGAAAGTAAATCCTGAAAAGGCTTTTAATCTTATTAAAATTTAAGCTAATATTTAGGAGGTGTCATATCAGCTCATACGTTGTTATATTTTAATTGATTAGGCTAAAAATAAGGTAACAAAGTTCATACAAAATTTTTTTTTCATAATTCTTCTTCCTTCTCAACGCAAACCTAATCCCAAAACCCTCAAATCAATGCCGTTAATGTTCAGCGAAAGAGAGCATATTGAAGCAAATCGGAAGGACGCAATTGTACACAATGCTTTTATTGTTCCTTCATACTCTTAACCCCTCTTCGTTGCACTAGTATGGTTCCATCTTTAACAATATTCTGAATGGTTAATGACATGGTGGATGAAGTAAGGACTGACTGATGCTTTAAAATGCAGGGACTACAAGTGGTAGGTCGGTAAAACTATAAGGATCAACTATAAGTTTACCAAAAAAATAATGTCAAATGAGGCCTTATACGAGTAAGGCAGGCAATGCCAAATTATATACTACATAGGAAAAAGAGTTGTGTTCAGTAGCTCAAAAATGAAAGCGAAAAATAAGTAAATTGAAAAACGTACCTCGAGGTCGGTCGGTCTTTTTGATGGATCGGGGCAAATAAGAAAGAGGAAAAAATGAAGAATGACGAATGAGCGTGGGTCTGGTCATTTATAGGAAGCAAAGCAAATAAATCCTAATTAATGTCATATAAGATCATAAACCCTTATTATTAACCACAAATACTATGCAAAACGCCAAAACGCGAATCTGCATTGTATTTTCATAAAAGATATGGAATCAAGATCATTAATATGATATTCCATTTCGAATGCCCCTAGTAATGTTCCCTCCTACGCCAAGAAAAGAAAAATTGATTCAGCTATTAACGTGGTAAATAATATTGAGGGGAAAAATAAAACCAATGTAAATAATGGTCTTGTTTGATTATCTTTTCTTTTTTTCCCTTCTAAAACCGTTTGTAAAAACAGTTTTTGAAAACAAGTTTTAAAAATTTTAAAAAAAAATCTGTTTAGATAGTTGTTTTTAAAAAAAAAAAATTATTTTTTGAGTTGATGTGACAACAAGACTGTTGGTAGTGACATGACAGTAGTCATTATTAATAATATAGTGTCGAGTGAATGATATCCTTAAAAAGTGAAAAATTAAAAAACAATAATAAGAAAACAATTCAAAACTGTTTTTGTTTTTTAATTTTTAAAAATAAATTTTTGTTTTCTTGTTTTTAAAAACAATTTGATAAAAACAATTTTGTAAACAAGTTTTTTGTTTTTTTGTTTTTAAAAACAAAAAAATAGTTCCTAAAACAAGTTATCAAACAGCTCATATCACTGTAGCTAAATAAAGTACACTTTATGACATTTATTTAATTTGAAAAGATTAAAAAATATTATTAAATTAATTAATATGACATTTTCTAAAACGCTCTAATTATCTTTCTTAATTCACTCATTTCCTCTTCTTGATTATTATTAAGAAAATACTGATAGAGGTAAATCAAGAAATGACTGACAAATACAAAAACTATGTTTTATATTTATTTAAAGTCAATATTAACTCCTCAGATATACCTTATATTAAAAACCTGAATATTAATTTCTCAGAAGACGTCCTATGAAGAACACATACTTGAGACGAACAAATGATGCTTCTGGGGCACAATAACAAAAGGAACAAAAATTTCCACGAAGCTTAACGGATTATTACCAAAGTGATTAGTCGAGCAACATAATCCAGTACGAACAGTTTAAAATGACAATCAAATTTACAGATACAGGGAAACAAATGAAAGCAGACTCCTCCACAAACATTGAAAAAATGTCCTTTTTTTCCATTTTCTTTTTGTTATTCTGCAGTAAAATGGATAACTAAAATCATTATTATAAGAGAATTTAAGGAACAACATAATCGTAAAACTGCACACTGAAAATAGAAAGCTTCATCCATCTAAAGCAGATGAGTAGAGGGCACACTTATGTAGGATGGCAATACAGCAGAAAACTCAGAACGGGATCGATTCACAGATTCGGCCACGAAAGAGTTCATGTTTATTTGCTTCTCCCCTTCTTACTTTTGATGCTACTACCCCTGTTACTCCTCAGAAACTTGAAGGTAAGAGATCTGCAGCAGAAATTAAGGTACACGGCACTCTTCTATGTTCCAAATTTCCTTGGCATACTGAACAATGGTCCTATCGCTGCTGAATTTACCACTCCCAGCTGTGCTTAATATGGACATCTTTAGCCATCTTTTCCTATCCCTGCACAAAAAATTAAGGAAGAATAACAAAATATACTTCATATATAGGGGGCCGTTGAAAAGTCTGCGGTTAGTACAAGTCAATGCAGCACTAAACGACCATTAGTTATTAGTGATTAGTTGACTCTGTTACCATTAGAGCCTCAAGGCAGAGGGTAGACTAAATCCTCTTTATAATATATTTTCTCCCACAATGTCTGAGGATAACTTGGTGGAGATGAATGAGGTGAAGACTAAGCCATATCAGTGTTGTTAAATCAGCTTCAATGCATGCTCAAGTTAAATGAGTTTAAACATCTCAAAAACAAAAAAACAGAAACCAATGCAGTCTTGTTCACAATGTTGCTCTTGACAAGTAACAAAACATTAAATCGATGAATGTGCTTGTACTTTACAGTCAGTAATGTGTCTTTGGTCTGTACCAGAGTGGCGAAGGAACAAAAGAGTAAAGACATGGGAGATGGTGTCTTACCGATAAGCAGCATCTACCCTTGCCTGAGCATCCATATAGCTGGGGAAGTCATGGCCTACAAGAAAATAGTCACCACGACCATAACCAGAATTTCCTTCCAACGACTCAAGCAGTGGGTTATAGTCATAGCTTCCAAATACCCCGCTCCTAATGAACTTCTTCGCCTCTTCAAAGCGAGGATCTGGTTTGAACTATAAATCACAAATAGAAGTGAAATTAGCTAGGAAAAGTTAGGAGCTAGATCACTCACAATGCAGCTTTATGTCTTATATAACTGCTTGTACAGTTAAATAAAGACATCATCGCATCATGAATCATGTCCTAGAAACCCATTCTGGTTACTTCATTGCCTAATAATCTGATAGATATAACAATCCAAGACTAAATAGATGGGAGTTCGTGTGAGGTGGCTAAAGCCTTGTACAACACTAACCAAGTCTCCTCCAGTTCATCCATATTCATCAATCATTGATTGAATTTTGGGTGTTATACAACATAACAGAGTTACAAATCCATTAAGAAGTATTACATCATTATTTTCACTGATTATTTCAGTATTATAAAAAGGGGATGGTATGGCATACCAGTCCATTCTCTCTTTCCTTTCGGAGAGGAGGGACATCTTCTGCTGTTGCACCAAAGAGGAAAAAGTTTTCCTCGCCAATTTCCTCCCTGATTTCAACATTAGCTCCATCTAAAGTACCTATAATGAGGCACCCATTTAATGCAAATTTCATGTTGCTTGTGCCACTTGCTTCCATGCCTGCTGTGCTGATATGCTGGGACAGCTCACTTCCTGGGATCAGCACCTCTGCCACAGACACATTGTAATTTGGGACGAACACAACCTGAGAATGATTGTCCAATGAAAAAACAGAGTAATCACAAATTAGTCTAATTGATAGATTGCATCAAACCAGATAAAACTATGCAAAATATAGCACATGCAATTGATTGTCACAAAGTAATTACCAAATAATAAATCAGCATCATAAAACTGCATTGCAATGTATCATGAAAACCCAAGTGAAAATGGGAAGAACGAAGTCATTTAAGTACCAAAAGAATTGTTTGGGGCTACCCAATGTGGGATTCCATCAAAATACCTACACATTTAATGTTCAACGGCAAATGGACAGAAAATTGGGGCCTAACTACTGGCAGATTATCCCAGTTTGTTTTTTAAAAAAAAAACAAAGAAATCACAATATGCCAGGAGCTACAGTATCAATGTTTCTGCAATATTGAAAAAATATCAAATTCAAGGACCTGAAATATAACCATTGGCGATCAAATTTCATGTCCTCCAACATTACAGCCAGATAGGCATTGCCATTTATGAACTCTGGGTACTATCCCACTAATTTTGAACCTTCAAAATAGCAAGGGAAGTTGAAATTAAGTTACCTTCAAGTAGTCATTGACCTCGGGATCAGTGTTGACTACAGCACCAACATCATTAACCAACCTTACTATTCGTTTAGCATTTGTATACGTAGCAAAAGCTTTCCCTCCAATCATCACAGTGCGTGGAGTTGTTTTTTCCCTGTCTTCAGGGCTCATCTCCTTTCACAATTAAGTCAGAGGAATTATTTCTGGTGTATATTATAGCATTTCAAGAAGAGTGGCATCTTAGACAGTATCTTCTATATAACTGTTCGCAGAATGTGATATAAGCTGGTATTGAATTATAATTAAATGAAACATAAAACTGAACAGATAGGTAACTGAAAATCAACAAAAATAATAAAATCTGTAACAAGCTGCGCTATGTATTAGTCACGAACATTGGAATTCACCTCAAATCACAGGAAAAACAGGTCTAGTTGTATATTACTTTTCGTCATGAGCACAAATTGTTGATTAAAAAAGTTGAAAACTCAGCAAAATTTCTTGCATACGTTATCAGGCAATAAATATGTCAGTCTACTCCAAATAGTGGGCTATTTCTCATACCTTTAACTTCTTGTATCTATAAATCACACCCAAAATATTCAGTAGCTGTCTCTTGTATTCATGGATGCGCTTGACTTGTATGTCAAACAGACTATCTGGATCAATGCTCACCCCTGTCACCTGCAGAATGTACCGTGCCAACCGTTGCTTATTAGCTCTTTTCGCAGACAGCCATTCAGCTTGCAGTTCTTCATTGTCAGCAAACTATAGGAAGCACCAGGAATTGATGTGAGAATGTTGCAATAATAGGACTCAACCAGCAGTGAAGAAAAAGTATCCACTCACCTGTCGAAGACCTGCCAGTAAATCAAGATTGGTTACCCATTGATCACTTTTTAACCACTTAGTGATTATCTTACTGAGCTCAGGACTACAAAAACGGAGCCATCTTCGAGGTGTGATGCCATTGGTTTTATTTTGGAACTTATTTGGCCATATTGAAACATAATCCGCAAATAATTCTGATTTTAGAATGTCACTGTGTAACTGGGCAACACCATTCACCTTGAAAGAGATAAACAACCATTAGTCAACAAATTCTAAATGAAACCCATAAGCAAAAAGTGTGTAGAACAATTTTAGAAAGAAAAGTGTGTCTGTAGATGAAAAGTATAGAATTGCATTCAAAATATTATCTTCGTCCAACTTTATTTTGTTCATTCCATAGAGGTTAGTAACCAACATACCATCACAGGATTGTATAAGTTGCATGTGATGTGCTTGCTACAAAAATACCCAGATGAACATTAATTTATAGTTGTTCTAAATCACTCGGTTTAATTTTACCCCCATATAACCACTTGGCGACTCTGGAAAAATGATGGAACTATAATAACAATAAAATGAGCTGCTGGAGACTTTGATGCGTTCACATAGGTCAAATTCTTACAGCATGTGAGGACACCACACATAAATTTGCCATCCGAACTACTGGCTTCTGGGGATTATTGTCCATAATGCGCATGGCAGGAAGCTTACTCTCAAGGTCCAACCGTGTTGCACTGATAAATGCAATGAACTGCAAGCATTTTATGATTTATAGATTAAAATATATCAGGAAGACTTTCATGGAAATTTTGAAATCGTAGTATAGAAGCTATGCATATTACCCTCTTGTCTATTTCTTCCATGATTTCCATATGGCGAGGAAGTAGTTTCCACATTACAGGTTGAGACCATTTTTCCAGTGCCTCAGGGAGGACAGTGTGGTTAGTATAAGCAATTGTCCTGGTTAGCATACAGCATCACATATTAAACACAAGGAGTGCACTACAATGTAGAGGAGACGTGAGAGATGGACGGTCACTGATGCCGATGATTGAACAAATTTAAAAATTCAGTGTACCTTGTTGTCACATCCCATGCTTCATCCCATCCAAGCCTTTCATCATCCATAAGTAGTCGCATTAGCTCTGGAATTGCAAGGGTAGGATGAGTATCATTAAGTTGTACAGCAACCTTGCTAGGAAACTCAGACCATGTCCAAGATTCCTTTCCTTGTCTCCTCTCCTTAAACCGAAAAATTATGTCCTGGAATAGGTCCAAGATGGGAGGGAAATAGTGAAAAGCATGTCAAAACAAGAGAATTGAGCAGAAAAAGACAAGTAAAGTGGGTCATTCAAATGTCAATTGTACCAAAATAGCTAAAACATTGATAAATAAATACATTCTTAATGACATCAGAGCATATGATCTGTCAGCTAAGGAGTTAATATAAAGACAGCCCGGAAGCAGATGATCTAGTATTCCTTAACTCATGTTAGTAAGCAAAAGAACCTGAAGTCGCAGCAATTGGCTGATATGTTATCCCAATAACATTTAGCTGTTAAGAGGCTTGGGAATGGCTCGTTAGCATCTCTAACACAGCCCATTAAATCAGAGCCCTCTGAACTTGAAGCACGGACCGAGCACAAGCTAACAACACCTAGTGCTAAAATTTGTGTCTAAACAAGAAAATTGTATGGGTGGGGATCAACTCCTTAACTTCTTGGACTCTAATACCATGTCAAACACTCCCTCTTTTAAAAACTTATGATATTATGATATGCCTCAATCATGGTTATATGATGTGGTCATTTGATTCATAAATCATGAACTTCAGAATAAAGGACATGTAAACTTTGAATTCTAACAACAGCGGTGAAAGCATATGAATTGCAAAAACTAGAAGAGAGGACAAGAATAACAACACAAATAAAAATCACAATGAAATGGGAGCTCGTCAAAGGATGTCTCACCTGAAGTGATGCGCTGCAGAGAAAGAATTGCTGCTTCAGCCTAAGAAGTTTTCCGTCTTCTGTCACATCCCCAGGATACAAAACAGCACAAATCTAGCATGTCCAAATTCAATAATCGATCAGGCCCATGGAAAGAGCCAGCTTTTATTAAAAAGTGATAGAAAGACACAATGCATACCTGTTGAGCTCGTGAATGAAGAACAGAAGCAGATTCATGCTGTCCATCATTAAATAAAAACAAATTGAAATCCTCAGCACAAGCTTTTGCTTCCCAAAGGCGAAGACTGATAGTATTCTTGGTTTGGTATCCTGGAATTGGCACATCATATGCCAATGCTTGCACAACCTCTCCTTCGACCCATTTTCGGCTGGCATTCACACCAAGTGACCAAACTCTTAAGTAATTTGTACCCATGTTTATAAATAGAGTGAAGCTTTCATTACATTTGAATTAAGTTCATGGAAAAAGACTTATTTTCAAATCAGACTATTAAACATACTTAAAGTAATATATAATTTATGGATTATATTTCCACTTACATTCCATTAGGGTTAACTTGAACATGGCCAAAGAATCTGACAGGGTATGTAATGTCATGCCTTGCAACTTCCCAGGGGCTAAACTTCTGCTTAGTTTTCATTTGAGTTCATCCATCAGTTTACTGTAAAAAATGGGATAGATTTCCAGGGATTTAAAAGAAGAAAGTAAAATAAAACCTCAAGCCAGTCCTCTGCAAGTTCCTCCTGGCCTTCCTTGGTGATTATCTGCTTAAATAGCCCATATCTATACCTCAGACCATAACCCCAAGCAGGCAAATTTAGTGTTGCCATGGAATCCAGAAAGCAAGAAGCAAGTCTTCCCAGACCACCATTTCCTAAAGCTGCATCTTTCTCCTGCAAAGTTTAAAGTGAAATTATTATGAAGATGCTAAAGATATTAAATACATTTATGACTCAAACCTGTTCGGTCATTTCACAAAATGTACCTTACTTTTATTACTCATACACTCATATAGATGTGCGGTCCTTTTAAGAAAAATTGAATCCATGTCCCTTATTTTTGTTACATATATACCTGAGTAAAGAAATACAGTTCAAATGAATCATGTAGAATCATTTAGGTTGATCCATAATGGAGACTAATGCAGTATACCAAAATCCCATCTTGGTTGAATTATTCTTTTGTTTTTTTTTTTTTTTTGGGTAAGGGGTTAAAATTATTCTTTTAGTTCATATAGTTTCGCCCAATTCTTTTATCCTTTTCCCACTTCAACAGGAAAACCTTGCTTCAGATTTGCATGTTTCTGCAGACTTTGGTATTATTTCTGTAACAACACTGATGAGTTTTTATTTTACTCATATAATGTTTTGTTTATTTTATTCATAAAAACTTGTCTAACAATTGCATGGTTTTTGGTTGATATGGCTAATTTCAAGAAAAATGCCCTTGGAAACGATCATTTTCTAGCAGGTACTGTAATTTTCACCTGCTCGGCTATTTCTTCAAGTTTGAGTCCAAATTTGCGCAAAGCATCAGCATATGCTTCTTGTATATTCAGGTTTCCAACTGCATTAGTCAAAGCTCTACCTTGAAGATACTCCATCGACAAGTAATATGTCTGCTTTGGATCAACTTTGTGAAAATGGAGGAATGTTTCATTCCATTGCTGAAAAAATTATCAATATGCGGAAACAGCATTAGTCCAATCACCTGAAATAAGTAACTATAATAATCTGATACTAAAATTAGTTTAAAGGATGACTGATCAATTCCATATTATTATTCTTATGACTTCGGAGTCGAATAAATTACCAAGACGCACACAAAGGTTTCCTCTTGACAGCGAATATCATTTCTCATTATAATATCAGCTTCAAAATTAATTTTAAGAGATTGAAATAATTATATATGTTGCCTAGTTCGAGATTCTAGGACATGGAAAGATTTGAAAAGGTTTTCGCTAAAGGCTTATCTCAATGGAAATCAACCAACAATTGTTATCAGGAATCTAAATATTCCACAGGAAAAATCATTCTCCAGTATCCATGTTTTACTATTGGAAGCGCATTTGTAATTCTATGTGAAACACCGACAAATAAAAAAAAAAACATCAATCAAAATTGGACTTCCTTACAAGAAGCATGAACAATATATTAACAGTTTCAATCAAACTTAAAATAAAATGTGATGTTGCATCTGATATGTGTAACGAACACGCAAGACGTCCAAAAATAGTACCATACTCGAATGAGACGATCTCGAACACTCTCCGCAGTGGCAAAGTAAGCTTGTTCCGGCTCAAACTTGAAAGGGGTAAAATGAGTGCTATACTGCGCGTAGTAATTGATGTTGGACGCAATCTCGTCAGGCTTTTCAGCCAATGGGTTCGCCACCGCCGGAAGTTCGGCAGAAACAGCAGAAGCAGAAGGAGCGCCGCTGCCATTGACCTCCACATTCCCCGCCATTTCCGATCTCAAAATCAAGCTGTCACGCCTAAAAAAATATTTCCATTAGCCACTTTATTAAGGCATAAAAATTGATCACAAAGCGGAAAAACCCAACCATTACAACGTCAATCGGAATTCTCACCAGCAAACAGCAACCCAGGCGAGAGTATTACCACTTCAAGTGATTCTAAGATTGATAAGGTGATAATAATTTTGGATGAAAGAAGATATTTAAGTAAATGGTAGGCTGCGGAAAGAGAATCAAGAGATATGCTAAGAGGTACTTGAAAAGAGAGCTATCATGTGGAACAGGATTGTTTTAGAGTATGGCGAAAAAAGTAAAAATATCTGAGATGATCCTTCGTTCTTTTCGGGGGAAAGAAATGAAAGGGAGTGAGACTACAAGCAAGAGGCACATGAGAATGTGTGGGACTAAACCTCGTGGATGTGACATTGGGATCAGAAGAAGAAGATAGTCTTACAACGGCGCGGCGGAAGACACGTGGCAGCATTATGTGGAAAGCGGGAGAGAAATTCTTAAGATGCACCATGTAATATGTGCTACCAATGTAAGAAAAACAAATGGCACTGATGGGCTCACTCCTATCAAGTTAATTGTGGTGCATTAATTACCTCTGGTCTCCCACCTTTTTCTCTCTCCGTGCCACTTTTCCACTCTCACCATTAGTTTGACAGGAGTGGGCCCATCAATGCCATTTATTTTTCTTACATTGGTCAGTGCACATATTACGTGGTGCACCCCGTGCACGCAAGAATTTCTCAAAGCGGGAACCACACGACGTTTGAGAGAGCGGTGGATATTAAAAAAAGATTTTTTTTTGTGAGAATCAAGAGAAAAATTGGGAAAATCTTAAAAAAAAAAAAAACTATGTCAAAGTATAAAGGACGATTCAGTGTTACGAAATTGAGAAATTTCAATTTAATCCGTGGTAGGAATCTGAAATTTTTAAATCTTGAAATTGTGTAAAATTACATAAATGCCTTTAGATTTTCACAACAAGAGTATTTCAATTCTTAACAATAGAAACATTTATGTAATATGTATTTAAACTCTGAGTTGCTGTAAATTGAGATACTTTTACTCTAAATTGAGATACTATTATTGTGAAAATCCATATATATTTACTTAATTTACATAAATGCCTTTAAATTTTTACAATAAGAATATATCAATTCACAACAATAGAGATATTTAACATTTAAGTAATATATATTTAAATTGTGAGTTGTTGTGAATTGAAATACTTTTATTGTGAAAATTCAGTAGCATTTATGTAAATAAGCAAAGTTAGAATTTTCTAATTTTATAGCATTAAATTGTCTTTTATACATTTCAACGGTATTTTTTTAGATTTTTTCTAAATAAATTTGAGGAATTAAGAAGGATTTTTCTGAACTAAACTAAAAGGGGTGCGAGGAAAACACACTGGGACTAATTAGTTCAAAGAAACCTTTGACTGAAATCTCTTAAGAGAGCACAAGTAGGAGATTCACAAGTCATAACCTAGTTTTAATAGCCATTTAAAAATCTTGATGAGTCAAAAATCAACATAAGATTGACTTCTCTTAGACTGAATGTTATAATGAAGGACATATACGGAAATACAGGAAATTTGTTAGACATTGCAACAAAAGTTAAATAAAAGGAAAAAGTTTAAAAAAAATTTCCAAGAAAAAGAAGCAAGCTAGTATAAACTATTTTTTTTTCAGATGTAATGTAGTACACTTAAAAATACATTTTAACGATTTTTTCTCATTTTCACTTTCTTTAATTACATATTGTATCAATGTATTAATTATTTCTCACACAATTTTTCCCTCCCTCATGTATGGGGTATTTTTAGACATTGATTGTTTTATATTTTTAAATCTACATAGTTGGATTATTTGCATGTCTTATACATAAACCCAGAGGGAATATATTTTTACCAACTACATAATTTATTTTATAAATTTATATTACTAATTTGACAAATTATAAATGAGAACAAATTTTTTTCTAGTTGAGAATGAAACATGGCGGACATTAATCTTTGGGGAGACGATAAATTTTGTCGCATCAGGAACATTTCTATACAACAAGCAATTGCTTAAAATGTGCTAAAGAATAAAACGGATCTTAATTGGTCCCTCTTTAATTTTTGCCCCAAAACACTCTATAATAATGATCATTAGTCAAGAAGATAAATACCTATACTTAAATCAACAAAAGGTGATCATGTTGCTAAACAGTTAGCTTATAATCCTAAAGTTGTAAGTTAAAGTCTTATTAGTATAAATATTTGGGTTAAAGAGCAATTTACCGACCCAACATTTTTAGGGAAAAACAATTTTAATCCTAATATTTTTTTGGCTCAATTTTAGTCCCAACGTTATTTATTTAGAGCATATCTGTTCAGTTTAACTGTTAATTGGAGTGTGTTGACCAATGATAAGGCCATATAACTACTAAGATGAATTAAATAATATGATATGGTATGTCATTTGACTGAAATTAAGTTATGTTTTTTTTAAAAAAAAGAAGAAAAAAACACAGTCTGTTGATTGTCGAAAACAGGTGCCCTAATTTAATCACAACGTATTATTTAATCTACCTCATCAATTATATAGCCTTATCATTAGTCAACACATTCCAGTTAACAGTTAAACTGAACAAATATGTTAGTGAGGGTATAAATTGCTCAAAATAAATAACGTTGAGTAGAGGTGTTCAAAGAATCCTAGGATAATCCTGATCCCAGTTTATATATATATATATTTTAATTTTTTATCTTATAAATTAAAATTATCCTTTTATTTGTATATTATTACTCATATTAATTAAGTTATCTTTTCAAAATATGTGCATAACATCTTTAGTTGGAATTAAATCTCATATATTGCAATACTAAGCTGAACTATATACTGTATAAAGATAATAATGAAGATAAAAATGACAATAACAAACATAATTTCTAAACTCTAGATCAGTTTTTATGTAATTATTATGATCTTATTAGTTGTTAAATGATTATTTTTAATAATAAAATATGATAAAAAATTGTTTAAAAAAATTTTAAAAATAGAAAAAACCAGGGACTGGGATTTCCTTGGGACCGGATTGAAATCTCAATCCCGATCCCGGGTTTGGTAAATCCCAGTCTCGGTCCTAGGTTTGAACACCCCTACTGGAAATATCAAAACTCATAATGAGATTCACAAGACTCGTAATAGGATTCACAAGTCTATGCTGATCATTATTCATATCAGTCAATTTAAAAAATTCAATTTAATCCATGGTATTTTAGTGTCTTTTTAAAATGTTAACAAACATTTTAGATTTTGAAATTTCAGAAGATATTAAATTAAAATTTTTCCTAAATTTAATTCCATCTCCGGTCAGTGTTGGGTTTACAGTTATATATTAATTAAAACAGGCAAGTAGATACGAGATCATGGCTACGTGAGCGTGTATAATTAATTAACTCCATTACAACATTCATTAATAAGAATTAAGATAACCACGACAAGTCAGCTCAGCCGCCGTGGGCCCCACAATGCATCGTCGTCTACAGTTCTACCTCCAAGCGAACAAGCCATCGCCCCTTCACAGTCCACGTAAGCTAGCTACCAAGCTTCCCTCCTCCGATCAGACACCAAAATTTCTATATAAACCAATTAACATGCCTCCATTCTCCACACCAAATCCAACAAATGGATAACATTAACAAGATGTTTACCGTCTTGTCTGTTCTGATCACGTGCTTCATGGTGGGAGGTTTAGCTGATCACTGCGGCGGCCTTGCCGGTGGCGGTGTAAGTGACTCTCCCTCCCGCGGCCTCGGCAGCCTCAGCAGCATCCTCTCCAAGGACACATTCAATAACATGCTCAAGCACCGCAACGACGGTGCCTGCCCGGCCAGAGGTTTCTACACCTACGAAGCTTTCATTCAGGCCGCCAGGTCTTTCCCGGCTTTCGCCAGCACCGGCAATGCTGACACACAAAAGAGGGAGGTCGCAGCTTTCCTCGGCCAAACTTCCCATGAGACCACCGGCGGTTGGCCCACCGCTCCCGACGGTCCTTATGCTTGGGGTTACTGCTTTAAGCAGGAAAGGAACCCTACGAGCAATTTCTGTCAACCCAACACCCAATGGCCTTGTGCTCCGGGCAAGAGTTACTATGGTCGGGGACCAATCCAACTCAGCTGGTATATATATATATTGTACATATATATATCTGTGTGCTTCACTCATATAAGAAAGTTTAAAGGATGTGTTTTATGTGTGCCTGACATTAACGTGCCTTCCTTTAATGTATTTTAATGCCTTTTAAACTTTCATAGCTACTTTTCTCAAAGTTCTTTTTCTACCTAAAACAAGTCCCATTTAGATATCTCATCATAAACATAAACGGTGCAGTTTTGATTTTTTTTTTTATAATTGTTCAAAAAAAAACCTACCTAATTTTATAGTATTTGTTCTTTCAAAAATTATAAAAAATAAAATAAAATTGCAATGCCTCTAAAATATTAAAATGTCACTATTTTTAATGAATTTCTTAAAAAAAAGGAAAAATATTTAAAAAGTGGAGTCATGGTAAAAAGACATTAAAGAGAGGCAGGATAGCGGTCACTTACAAATAGGGCTACGATTACTCTCACACTCTTCAGGTTGGCCTATAGAATATAGGATATATATCATGTGTCTGCATAATTAAATTTAATTTGTCTAAGTGAATGATATGTTGGCAAAACAAACAGAGTGAATGATATATATATATATATGTATATATATAGGAACTTCAACTACGGACCGTGTGGAAAAGCCATAGGAGCAGACTTGCTCAGAAACCCTGATCTGGTAACGAGTGATGCTGTGATATCCTTCAAGACGGCTCTGTGGTTCTGGATGACGCCGCAGAGGCCAAAGCCGTCGTGCCACGACGTCATCACGGGGAGATGGCAGCCCACCCCAGCTGACAAGGCGGCAGGTAGGCTTCCGGGTTACGGAACCATCACCAACATCATCAACGGCGGGCTGGAGTGTGGACGAGGTCCAGACCCAAGGGTTGCAGATCGCATTGGATTTTACAAGAGATACTGTGACATCTTCCGTGTTGGCTATGGCCCCAACCTTGACTGCAATTCCCAGAAGCCATTTGGTTCTTCCTCTAATGACGATGACCTCATTGACGTCATCTCTTCCATGATCATATGACTTCATCTCACGTACTCCTCTCATGTATGTGTATTATTACTGTGCCCCATTCTCTTGCTCAATAATAATAGGGTACTATACTAAATATCTAATAATATCCAAAAACTTTCACGGAAAAATGGCAATAAGGTCATAAAGACCAAACATATTAATAAAAAAGTCTCACTAATTTTATCTCTAACCAAGAGGTTACAAGGGACTTTTGCAATAATATGTCTATAAGAGAAATTACCTATTTGCCCCTGTCATTAAAGTAGATGTCAGAAGGAAAGAGAAATTTGCGCCTTTTCATGCTAAATTTTCACAACTTATGAGGATGTGATGATGACAATTACATCTGCACTTTTAACAACTTTGTAAACACGATTTGACAACTTGTAATGCATGTTATGATAAGTTCACTAGACATTTGAATAACTTATAAAGCCATAATGACAATCACATGTACACATTTTAACAATTTCGTAAGCACATTTTGACAACTAACCTATATATTACACATGTTGTCATCAATGTTGAGTCATAATTTTATTATACAACCAATCCATATATTATACATGTTGTCATCAATGTTAGTTCAATTGAAAATATGTATATTTATATTGATCAGGAGTAGTTTTGAATTTTACTTAATTATAAATAACTAACTTACATAATAATTTTAATTTAGGCTTCAACAATTAAGTTGAGTGTTGATGAAAATGAATAATATTTAGTATACCTCAAAGGAATATAGTAAATAATGTAATTTTCATAAATTTATTTTAACAATTACTTGTATGTTAAAATACGTCGTTGTTAAAATTTTTTGCTCTTGTAGATAAGTAAAATAATTATTATTGAAGCTAGGTGTAGGTAGATGAATAAAAAATAGATGTAATCTAATCGGTGTTCAAAAGAATATATAGATATGGTAAAATAGTTTATTAGATTTGCAACATATCATACGAACAATCCCAACAAAATCCTGTGTCCTTGTCTAGTTTGTTGTTTTGAAAGGAGAATTAGTCCACTTGATTTGCTTGATCATTTATGGCCTGTTTGGCATACTGGAATTGATTTTGATGGAAATGGAAATAGAGATGGATTTAGAAATGGATATGGAAATAAGGTTTAAAAATCCGTTTGGCATGTCATGGAATTGAGACCTAATTTTTATGTAAAAAGACCAAACTACCCTTCTAAATTTTCTTTAAAAAAATTCCTTAGAGAATCGAATTCATCCCTTTCCTAGCTTCCTCTTTTGAAACTCATTGTGTTGCTCAGATTTGGAAGATGGAAGTGGATTTGCAATTTTTTAGGAACTCTACTTCATTTTAATTTATGGAAAATAGTCTCTAGATCTTAGTTTGGCGTTTTACTTTCCCTCTACCATAAAAAAAAAAAATTAGATCTATCATCATCAATCATGGACAAAGGCATTGAAGATTATCACATCTATCATAGACAAAAATTTCACATCTATCATCGAAACCCAGATAACTATCCCGTGAGCAATAGAAAATTTCAAAGTTTCTCCTAATTTGGGGAAGTGAAGTGAACCATATAACTATCCCCATAAAAATTTCAGAACTTTTGATGGCGTCAACCACCACCACCACCACCACCACCACTGTGTCAACATCGATGTTGATTACTAGTTCAAAACTTTCACTCCACCCACCAGTCGATCCAGATTCCAATGTTAGGGTCTCTGATGTTTGGGTCTTGAAGCTTGTCATTGGAGGAACTTAAAGAAAGATTTCAAATCTTAGCCTCTGTCCAAAGGGATAAGAAGGAGTTCACATCTAGAGGTCATGGTCGTCATTTATCTGGATCGGTGGAGGCACTATCATTGTTGGAAGTGGGGTGAGACTGGTGGGGGATGGATTTGGCAGAGAGGGCAATAAGGGAAATGGGGAGATAGATTTGTAAATATGAGCTTTTTGGGTGGAATCCATGTTGATGGAATTGGCTTAGTTGGATTCCATGTGGAATTTCATTCAAAGGCCAATTCCACTGTACCAAACATGCCACCGGCATGAAATCTATTTCCAATTCCAATTCCATGTCTCCAATTCCACCATACCAAATGGGACCTTAGTCTATCATAGAATTGATCAAACATACACAAGATGGATAAGGCATGGTGAGACGCATGATGTATATAACGATTGAGTTCATGACACAAGTAAGGCTTCAAATGAGTTTGACCCATTCATGTGTGATGGGGATGATGGTCTTGAAGAAAAGCTAAATGCGGTCAAAGGGGTACTTAGTAACTGTTCTAAAGAATTTGAGATGTTGAAAAGTGATGCAGATAAACCATTATACACTGGTTGTACAAATACACAAGATTGTTAGTAGTACTGAAATTGTACAACTTTAAAGTGTGCTATGGGTTTAGTGCATTACTTGACCTTTAGCAAGATATGTTTCCAGAAAAAAATGAACTTCTGACCAAGACATACTCGGTAAAGCGGATTTTTTGTTGTACAACTGGCATGGGTTATGAGCCCTAACGATTGTATATTATTTCATAATCAGTATACAACATTAGATAAATGCCCTAAATGCAATGCCTCTTGGTATGGGAAGAAGAACGACAAAAGTCTTTTGAAGGTCCTATGGTATTTTCCCATTATCCCAAGATTCAAGCGACTATACAACAATGCAGAGGTTGCTAAGTAGTTAACATGACATGTAGATAAAAGGATTGAAGACACGAAGCTTAGGCACCCTGCAAATGCTCCTCAATAGAAGAAAATATATCATGAGTACCCTGACTTTAAGGACGAGGCAATAAATCTACGCCTTGTACTGTCAACTAATGGAATAAACCCGCACATAGTTTAGAGTAGTATACACAGCGCATGGCTAGTAATATTAATGGTTTATAACCTTCCCCCACACTTGATCATGAAACATAAGTTTATGATGTTGTCCTTGTTAATTTCTAGGCCAAGGCAACTTGGGAATGATATAGATGGATACTTGCTTGTAACATCCCAATTTTTAATGAATTAATTAAATAATTAATATAGAAATCATAACAGATTAAATGGAGATCTCCCTAAACTAGAAAA
>JBAGKO010000011.1:12910966-12921045 GCA_037177275.1 Acacia concinna | reverse complement strand
GATCAATTTATGTAATTATTATGGTTTTATTAATTGTTAAATGATTATTTTTAATAATAAAATATGATACAAAATTGTTTAAAAAAAATAGAAAAACTCGGGACCAGGATTTCCCGGTCCTAGTCCCAAGGTATCGGGATTATCCTGGGACCGGGATTGGCAAATCCTGATTCCGGTCCCGGGTTTGAACACCCTTAACGTTGAGACTGAAATTGAGCAAAAAAAAAAAAATATTAGAATTAAAATTGCTCCTCGGTAAGTTGCACTTTAACCCTAAATACTTTATTGATAGGTAATCTATAAAAACATCTGGAAGCATTTTTCAAGTTTAGAAATATGTTTTAACCTTAGTGAGGTGCAACTATATCAACAAAAGGAAAAACCTATACTTAATCTTAAAAAAAGGTAAACATTGAAGCCAATGTACCATGAACAATCACTCTCCTCCCATTTAAGATTACAATCTCTGTACTAAACCTTGAGTTTTATATTTCAAATACATATCATATATTCATAATGGATTTGATTTACCTCTGTTTCAAAAACTGAGTCTACCCATCAAATTCTCAGTATTTCATTCACAGAAAACTCCAGCCTGTAGTGTTTTTCCCTAGTCATAAGTTTCTAATAACTTGATCCAACTTTGGTAAAAAATAATAATAATAACTTGATGCAACTTCCAGAAATATGAGAGAAAACCTCATGAAAACAATCAGCAGAATTATATTTATGTATGAGCCTAGGTGAAGAATCAATGAACAAATTCTCACGAATTAATGTGATCACGCAGACACAAATTTTTTATAGCTGTCGCCTTCGTCAACAGGATCATCAAGTAATGAGGCAAGCGTATTTTTCCTCTGATCATCATCACCTTCATGAATGAAATCTGCAGAATGGTGAGAAGCAAGAAGGGGAACATTAGCCAAAGCTTGGTCTTTCATCTCTTTTCTGATTACCCAAAGAACCTCTGCACAAATCTTCATGGAAGGCCGTGACTGCCTTAACGGCGCAAGACATTGTAAGGCGAGCCTCATAACCTTCTCCACTGCCATGGTTGCAGCTGGGCTTCTCCACAGCTTTGGGTCCATGGCAATCACAGCATCTCCTTGTTTCAGCATCTGCATTGCCTGCATATAAACAGATTTGCATATTTACATATGTCCAATCAATTTTAGGTCTCTTCATTCTTCAAAGCACACATGTTCGTTCACTGAGATTCTCAAATGAAAGCATAACTCTTAGACATATTTGTAGGTCTTTTAGGTCTTAATGTTTTCTTCTGCATTTCCAACTTTTATAAAATTTGGCGGGTGTTTGGTTTAGCTTTAAAAAAAAATAACACAACATTTCTCTCATACATTTACTCCATACAGTAAAAATCACTTTAAATAATTTGATTTTAATAGTCAAATATGATATTTCTTCATATTACACAGACTGTTTCAATGTCATGAATGCTCTATGCAGAACCAAGGACTTAGTAGCTGATGGGAACCAAATAAGTAAACTTCCATTTTTTTTTGTGGGCCAACTATTCAATAAACCGGTGGAACTGAATATGCGACTTCAACTTTCAAGGATAAGTAAATGAAGGACGGTTTACAATGATGATCTTAGTTAATTAATTACTAGAAATAAACATTCAACACCGTGAGAAGACTTCCATCAGAATAATCAGATACTCACTTGCAATATGTATGCCCAGAATAAATACAGAACAAAGTTCCCTTATTTCCATTCTTATATTTCTTTAATATGACTAGATAATTTTAATACAGTCAAACCTTATTCCAAAGTACTATTCCTAGTTCTTAAGCAATACTTAAGGAATATCTAATAACATACTTACCCATCTGATGGTCACTCTCTCACTGAGAGGTTTCTTTGGTTCTAATGGATGTCTCCCTGTCATCAATTCTACTAGCAATACACCGAATGAATAAACATCGCTCTTGTCGGTGAGTTGATATGTTCGGAGGTACTCAGGATCCAAGTAGCCAGCTGTTCCTTTTATCTGAGTTGAGATATGGGTTGCTGCAGGATCATCTGAGGCCAAACGAGCAAATCCAAAGTCTGCAACTTTAGCCCTCAATTTTTCTGTGAGTAAGATATTGGATGATTTGATGTCTCTATGGATTATCGGATGATCTGTCAAATATATAAAACAAAATCAAGCCTCGTCTCACCGTATCCTTTCACCAATGTTCCATGAACAAACAAGAAACGCTGACTTGTTTACTAGGACACACGTATCAGATCAATCCAAAATTCTTGAATTTAAAAGGGACACACCTGTGTACATATGAAGGTAAGTTATTGCATGAGCAACATCAATTGCAATGTCTAGACGCTCACCAATTTCAAGTCCATTTCCCCTTGTACCTGCAATTTTGGCAATTGATTATAAAGTTCTCATCTCGAGTTGCAGACACTTAACGAAGAGAGAATTTTTTATAATCTTAATAAAGCATGTTCCGAGAGTTGAGGAAATGAGCAGCTGAGACAT
Source organism: Acacia concinna (assembly GCA_037177275.1). NCBI lineage: Eukaryota > Viridiplantae > Streptophyta > Magnoliopsida > Fabales > Fabaceae > Acacia > Acacia concinna. Next base: position 12,918,536 of record JBAGKO010000011.1, on the reverse strand, counting down.
TCTAGGAATTTTCGGGTGAATAATGACCTAAGACATGATATGTTACCTTCTACAATGTACCAACTCATAACAGCTTATTTTAAGTGATTTTGGAATGTAAGAGGAATAAACAAGTAAGAGGAGTTTTGCCTCATAAAGTACAAAATAACTTTTTTTTTATTCAATCCCATGCACAGTAAAAGATTGATTTTGTCTGAACTTACCGTTCAAATGTTCTCGAAGTGTCCCATTGCCAACATATTCTACAACAATCATCTTTTCATTTTCATGCTCCAAATATCCGTACAACCTCACAAGATTCAGATGCTCAATTCTTGACAAGGTATTTATTTCATTCTTGAACTCAGTTATGTTCTTGTCATGCGCAGTCTGCCAATCAAACTTCACTAAATCAGGCACATTGTTAATAAAAACTCTCTAATATCTGGAAAAATCTGCTTTAAATTTCTTGGAGATGAAAAATGTTGATAAAAAGAACATTATTATGTGCCATACCTTCTTGGAGCGCTTTACGGCAACAAGAGATCCATCATTGAGCTGCCCCATATAGACAGTTCCAAACCCACCTTCCCCAATTATTTTATCTGCAGAAAATTTTCCTGTTGCCTTGTAAAGTTCATCAAACGAGAAGTTCCCCATTCCAAGCACACCACTTGTGGTGCTAGAAGATGCGTAGGAATTAAAAAACTTCCATGATGAATTCTTGTTGTTACTCTCAGATGATACATCAGTTGAAACTGCAAGAATTACAGCTAATCAGTTATAAATATCTCAGTTTTGGAAAATCCGACACTCATAATCCGATTTTAAAACTATCCACGTTGACCTTTTGACAAGCACATTGAGTTCATGTCTGTGGAACAATGATATTATGGATGAAACCTAAAACATGGTCAAATTCATCATAATATTAAAAAAGACCAGTAAGACTTACATGATGATACCGATCTAGCTCTGCTTCTATTCCTTCTGACCTCACCTCCAGTATCTTGTGCAGCTGATTTTCTCTTGCCAGAGCGAAAGATTGCCGCTAAAACTGCGAATTTCTTGACAAAAGATTTGAAATATTTGAGGGAAGGACGAGTGCTTTGATTATGCTTGTTTTTGTCATCATTGCCTATATTCTGATTACTTGGGCTTGAATGAACAAAATGGCGTTCTGGGGTGGTCTTCATTTGCAGAGATCAAGTCTAACCCAGATCATTTCTGGTGGCAAATTCTTAAAAGGAAGATGGTGTAGGTTTTCGTCGCTTTCGTGTATTTGTATTTATCCCTTTAATTTTATTTCTGAGACCAATTCTCGTACACATCTTTGTACCTCTTCAATGGCCTGACTCAGTAGTTTTGGAGGTTGACATTTATTTTTACGGTTTAAATTTGAAGTGCCTACCAGTAAAGAGCAAACCGTCCTCCAGCAGCCAAAGAAGCCAAACAGAGAGAGAGAGACAATTAGTTAAGATTTTAATTTTTAATATATTTGTATAAACTTTTTATTTTAAAATTAACTATAGAACAAGTTTATTCCTTGGGTGGTTAAATTTCATTGCATTAAAAATTAATTAAATCCTTTCTTTCATTAGATTTAAGGTAATAAGGGGCAAAACCTACTCGGTCAATGGCGCTTATCTGTATACCACGTCTACGGCAAACGAGCTAGCCACGCGGTTTCTCTTGTCACGCATTGAGAAAGGAACTTGACTTTTCCAGGTAAAGCAATTGGTTAACTCCAGGTTTAGTTTCATGATTTTATATCCAAATTGATTTGTTAAATGTAATTAAGACTCAAATTAGTAATCCCTCCGACTCAAATTATAAAAAACATTTAATAAAATCTCATGATTTGAAGTGACGGTTAAGAATAATAAATATATTAAAATTATTACTCCGTTTTTACTAAAATACCCTTATAAATAGGAAGAGGTGAATGGCTTGTTTGGTATGACTTAAAATAGTTAAATAAGATTTTATATACAAAGTACGAGAAATATCACTCTCACATACTTATTTCGTACTCTACAATAAATTACTTATAAGTCACTTATAAATCATTCCAAACAAACACGAAATAAGAAAGAGAAACCCTTTATTAAAATCCATCACTCTCTCTCCCTTGCCCCTCTCTTCTCTTCTTGTAAATGATAAATTTTATGGTCAACACAAGTATTAATATATTAATATTAAATAAGTACAAAACTAGAAAAAAGGAATTAAAGTCTAAGACATTTTCCAAATATCTCTTATATTTTGGGACGAAATAGAGGTGGCGGTTGTCTTTTATATTTTGAAACAGATGGAGTAGTATTTATTATTAGATCTTTTTCAATTTAAATTTTATTAGTTTCTTTAATATATTTATTTTCTAAAAAAAACTACTAGCATGTGAAATAAAAACATCATTTTAAAATTTTCATCACAATGTTGTTTTTTTAACTTTTAAAGTGATTTATGCTTGTTTGTGTTTATTAAATAAAAAGGAGGCTGGACGTGTCATGCTTGCGTCATAATTTGATTGCCGAAATTAAATTGAGCATGCCTTGATTCGTTCCACGTGCTCATGGTTTGTCTCTGTAAAATGAATCTTCAAGAAGAACAGGGCCGTCCAAGGAAACACAGGAGCCGACAATCGTGTGTATTTTAGTCTCTTTTTAGTCAACGAAACGGACGCCCAGAAGTGAACACCATGCGCCTATCTTTGATTTGATCCAACGGCCTACAGGCAACAACCTTCTAAGTCGAGCACGGCAGTTCAACGTGACAGCATGTCACTTCGTACGTCTTCCTCTCAGTAGTGATCTACATGTTCTAACTTCTACGTATATTACAATTTGTTGAGAATTGTATTCAGGGTATATTTGTTGGCGGTTGGATTGGTTTACTTACCCTAGTTTTTAAATATAATATCTAATTAATTTTATTAAAAAAATTAAAAATATTAATTAAATTAGTTAAGGGAAGTTATAATTAAAGAAAATTATAAATTTATGAATCAATATGATATCTAATTATAATTAAGAGGTATTGACAGTGGTAGTTTAGAAAAAAGTAGTTAAATATTGAAGATAAAGTGAATAAGGGTCTTATATTTAAAATCAAATCAAATTTTTAACTAGATCTTATAATTAGAATTATAAATAGTATTATTTTTCGTTTAGACTTAAGATAGATCAGAGAGTAGAGGACTGAGATTATGGCGGTACACACTGGGAGGAAGAAATAAATATTTGAACTAAGTTTGAATTAGCTTGTTAAGAATAGCTTTTGGAATAGAACTACATTTTTAGAACTTTTTCTTTAACAATAGCTTATGCAAAAAAAAAATGTTTTTGATAAAATGATAGTGTTTAGGTAAATGTTATCAGAATAGCTTTTTTATAGTCAAATGATAAAAAATACATTAACTTTTATGATAATTATATAGAAAAAAAAAAAAGAAGTAGGGTGAGAGAGAGAAATGAGGAAAGAGAAACAAGAGGAGAGATGAGAGAGAAAAAGCCAAAAAAGGGAAAATTAGAACCAAGGGCCTAGATTACAAAATGTTTATTGTGGAGTATCTTAAAAATTGTAATTATTTAGAAGTACCAAATAGTGAAATATAGATTTAAAAAAACAAAACTATCCCTAAACAAATTCCTAATATTTCCTCGTATGAAGGACCAAAGATATTTATAAAAAAGTCCCCCACATTTGTCTCTTACCAAGAGGTCCCTACAGACTTTTTGGATATTATGTTCAGATGACAAATTACCCTGATGTCCTTGTACTTTTCTGCAAAGGAGAGAGAAAGGAAAATATTAAAAAAAACACATTGTTCACAAGCCATGGAGATTTTAACAACTTCGTCAGCACGTTTTGATAACTTTTTAGGCGATGTACTGTTCACTCCGCCATAAAATTGTAACAACTTATCAGGTCGTGATGACAACTTCGTCAGCACATTTTGACAACTTCTCAGGCGGGGTACTATTCACTCCACCATAAAATTGTAACAACTTGTCAAGCCGGGACGACAACTTTGTAAGCACTTGTTGTCGCGGGGGTATTGTTCACTCAACCATAAAATTGTGACAACTTATCAGGCCGCAATGACAACTTCATAACACATTTTGACAACTTTTCGGATGGGGTACTATTCACTCCGCTATGGAAATTTTAACAACTTATCAAGCTGTGATTACAAATTGTCAAAATATGCTCACAGAGTTGTCATCACAGCCTGATAAGTTGTTAAAATTTCCATAGCAGAGTGAACAGTACCCCCCGCCTGAGAAGTTGTCAAAATGTGCTTATGAAGTTGTCATTGCAGCCTGATAAGTTATTATAATTTTATGGTTGAGTGAACAGTACCCCCGCCTAAGAGTTGTCAAAACATGCTTACGAAGTTGTCAAAACGTGTTAACGAAGTTGTTAAAATATCCATGACTTGTGAACAGTACCCACACGTTTTTTAATATTTCCCTTTCTCTCTCCTCTGCAGAAAAGTATAGGGGCATCATGGTAATTTGTCATCTGAACATAATATCCAAAAAGTCTCTAGGGACCTCTTGATAAGGGACAAATGTGGGAGGAGTTTTTTTATAAATATCTTTAGTCCTTGAGACTTAGGTGTCATTTTTCCTTAATTTTATTATTTGGTTAGTTAGCAATTGCAGTTCTACCATCTTTCTTCACGATGTATTTCTTTCGTTGCACGTAGGGCAGTTCCACCATTTACATTTGTGACGAAAAACAGAACAATAAATTTTTTAACATGAAAAAAAGATAAAAGGATCAACTATTCGGCGGCTCTTCACCGTACAGTACACATTTTAGATTATATTTTGGCATTTTGGGGATTGAATTAATTATCGTGGGTGAATATAAGGGGTTGGGTTTCTCTTCTCATCCCTCTCTCATCATACCTCCTCATCCTCTCACATTCAAACATTGACATGACATTTATATTTATTTATTTTTTTACTTAAAACACACAAACACGTGTGTGTGAGAGGACAATGAGAGATGATGAGAGAGGGGATGAGGAGAGGATTCAAATATAAGATAGTGCAATAAAAAATTAGTGCAATATAGAAGTGATTTTATTTTTCTTTTGGGGCTTTTTTTTTTGTTGGGGGGTGGGGGAGTGCTTTTATGTCTCCACTATAAATAACTAGTTCACTTTTATACACGCACTCCTATAAGCCAATTAACTAAAAGCATTGTATTGTATTTGCACACCCCGTGCTTCACTGTATGGTACAGATTTGTAAGTTAGGCTAATGCTTTCTGCTAAATCATTTTAAGTTTGATTAGCTTAGCTGTTTTATATTTGTTTTTGGAATTTATTTAATATACATTGTATTTAGTTTAGCAATAATAGAGAAATTAGAAGATAATAGATTGTCAACAATTCGTGGAAGATGTTTTCCTTCCATTTTTAGGTAGAGGCAATTTGGTATTTTTAAGTTTGTATTTTAGTATTTAGTCCTTCTTCATAATTACATTTTTTAAAAAAATCCTTCCAAGTAAATATTTTCTAATTTAGGTCCTTATTCTAATTTTCCTTAAAAAGAATAACTTTTTTAAAATCTAAATTTATGATAGTTGCTGACTGTTTATCTAAATTTCTCTTTTGAAACTTAAGATTTCATTGTTAAACTTAAGTTTTAAAATTCTATCCAAATACTCACAAATTCTATGTAAACACTAGTAAGCGCATTTGGATTAATATTCTAAAGGGTTAAGGTGCAAAAATACACATGTTATTATTTTCTAGGAGTGCTTAGCAGCAAGTTTTTTCTTTTTGAGCAAAAAAGTAGACATGTGGTTATTAAATAGGAGCAAAAGTAGACATATAATTATAAAATAGGAGCAAAACTGCTAAGTCAAAATGTTGACCATTAAATATAAGTTTTTTTACTAATATTGACAACCTAGATGAGACTTGGTTATGATTTATAATTTTGGAAGCCCAAAATCTCTAAATCGGCTTTCTCTTTCTTTTCATTTCACTAACTGTTCCCAGTTTAGCTTCCTCATTCCCAACTTTTAGCTTAAAATGTCTTCAGATTTTTCACTCAACCTATCCCATATAAGCTGATTTGGGGATTGCTAGCCTCTAAAATTATAAATCAAAGCCAAGTCACTATCTAGGTCATCAATATTAGTTAAAAAAATTATTTTTATCAGAATTTGGTGGTGTTTGGACCCTAAGAATTGATGTCATGACTTTCTTCATGTACTCCTCCTTGCTCCTCTTGTCCAGCAGAAGACGGAGTTGATAATTTCATGATCTGGCTATAAGATGAAAAACAAATAGCAGTGATGATGAAGTAAATTAAGGTGACTGCATGTTGAATCGATGGTGACGATTGACGAAGGCGGGCTAAGGTTTGGTATATATATGGTGATAGGTTGGGTGGAAAATTTAGAGGCACTTTGAATTGAAAGTTGAGAAGGAGAAAGCAAAACTGGGGGTAGTTAGTGGAATGGCAAGAAAGATAAGGCTAATTTGAGGATTCCTAACCTCCAAAATTATAAATCAAAGTCAAGTCACCATCCAGATAATCAATATTAGTCAAAAAAACTTAAATTTAACGGTTAACATTTTGATTTAACAGTTTTACTTTTTTTTTATAATCACATGTCTACTTTTGATCTTATTTGATAACTGTCTACTTTTGCACCTAGAAAAAGCACTTGTTGTTGAGCGCTCCTGAGGAATAATCACATATGTATTTTTACACCTTAACCCTATTTTAAAAATAGCTTTTACATTTTGAGGTAAATATACAAAAGCAGTTTTATTTTGACTTACAAATTTTTTTTTTTTTGAATTACATGAGGCAAGCTTTAAAGAAGCTTGGAGTTACTACTACCCTATCTACTGTAAGGGTACATTTCCCCTACAAAAGCTTTGTCTGCAAAATACTTATCCCTGCAAAAGTGCAAATTGCTGGCACTTCATCTAGTAACCATGTACCATCACTGCTCTGATAAGCATGCTTCGCTAATGCATTTGCACAACTAATAATTTCCCTATCTGTCTGAGCTATTTCCACATGCCAATTAGCAAAAACAAGTTGCCTTGTACTCTCTATAGCTCTTCTTGCATGGTGATTACTTCCACTATCCCTTAACAGAGTGTTAATTGCTTCTAATGAGTCTGAGTAGAGCTTGATATCCATTAGGTTGAAAGACCGACATACTTTTAATCCAGTCTTGATTGCCAATAATTCTACTTTTAGAACTGAAGTTGTCCCTAACTTCTTCTGAAACCCCATTATCCAGCAACCTTGTTCGTTCCTTATTACTCCCCTACATGCTGCCTCATTATTATCTCTGACTGATGCATTCACATCCACTCTTACTGACCCAGTCTCTGGAGGCCGCCAGTGTGTTTCCCTGCATGCGCCTCCTTGGAAGATATTATTGATAAGCTACCTATTTGAAACCTCTTCCATTAGAATATGCATGCATTGTTGAAAGGCTTCCCGCTTTGTGTATGTCTTGCCTTTGAATATCTGAGCACATTTGGCCTTCCATATTATCCAGCATACATGTGCAAAGATCTTTGACCACGGCCATCGCATGA